>JAQGAK010001622.1:0-28974 GCA_034696945.1 Lipothrix lubbocki | reverse complement strand
AGGCTTCTCTTTCTTACGCTTACGGCCAGGTGTCCTTACTTCAAACTTGCGCTGGCTTTTTTGCTTACTTTGTTACCTTGGGTTACCATGGCTGGCTTCCCCCGGACCTTCTTTTCATTCAAGACAAGTGGGATTCTCCGGCTGTTCAAGATTTGCCTGATTCTTACGGCCAGGAATGGGTAAGGACTTTTGTGTTTAGTGTTTATATTTAATTTTCCCGTAAACTTATATAACAACATCTATTCTTTATTGTGGGCATTTTTTGGGGGTTAAATAAATTACATAATTGGAAAATAATTTAAACAGTGGGTAACTGCAAAGAGAACTTCCATAGTAAATTTGATGGCTTAAATATATGTTTTAATTGTTTTCCTTCGATTTTATTTAAAAGTCCTATCAAGCAAGAATGAAAGTCGGAGTGGCAGCCCAAACAGCATTTTTCGTAGGTCTCGTTGCAATGCAATGGGTAAATTTAATTGCTTGTAAAACTCGCCGGCTCTCCGTTTTCCAGAAAAAAATGAAGTAAGGAATTGGTTTATTTTTATTATTATTTTTTTTTATTTCTCTTTTTTTATTTTTTTTGTTTATTTATTTATTTTTATTGTTTTTATTTATTTATTTTTATTTTCCATATTTATTTATTCATTTGTTGTTTAAATTTCACGTTGCTTACAGAAATCATGCCATGAACGCAGCTTTAATATTTTCACCTCTGATGGCAGCCTTTTTCATGCACATGCCATACCTCAACGAAGGAGTTAGTCTTACGCCCTTATCGTAAGCAATTCCAATAAATATTTTTTGTTTAATCCTAGTATTATTGATAAAACTATAATAATTATAGTAAAATAAATTATTTTAAGTATTTCTTTATTTTTATATTATTTCCTTCCAAACTTATTAAAAAATAATTACCAGTAGGTAATGTTTTGGTGTATTGAAATTAATTACCGACTTAAGTACAATAATGCATTTAAATTGTATTTTAATTTACTCCATGCAGTTGGCAAGTCTACGTAGCAATCGTCCCATTCCTCATCATTACATTCATTTACGACGAGCTCAGGCGCTGGGCCGTGAGGACATGGAAGGACGGCTGGGTAGCTCAGGAACTTTATGTGTAGTAGTTTTTAAAATTTAAATTCTAAATAATAATTAAATGTTATTATCAAAATAATAATGTTGTACAAATAAGAATGACAAAATATATGGAACTGGTTTCCTTATCTTACTTAGACTTTGCTCGAGTTATAGACTAGGTTGTTATGTATTACCTATATGTCAAATGAATATTAAATATCATTATAGAACGTTTTTAATTACAAATTGTTGGATTTTCTCTCATATTTGTTTGCACTAAATCAAATCAACAGCTCATAAAATAAATCAGCACATATAATTTCTTTTCTTTAATGGCTTTTTATTTTCTATTTTTATTTGCTGTTAAAATCCTATAGATTAAACTTGCATTAAAAGTACTAAAATAATTTTTAAGCCATAAAACGTTACCCAAATTTTACCCCCTTTGCAAGTTTTACTGGCGGAATGCTAAATATTTTCGCTGTAGGATTAAATTGCTGAGAGGCTTTTCAGTTTATTTATTACTTTATTACAATAATTATAATTATTGTAATTATTATTACAATGGTTAACCGGACAATTTTCTAAAGGAAAAGTTATCATCTTCACGTTAAATGTATAAGGAAAGTGAAAAAAACACGCCCAGAGGGTTTGCCGCTAGCTTGATTCCAGCTGTAGAAGAATTGTGGATGAGCTATGTATTTACTATGTAGATATCGTTGTTGTATACGAATTGACGTTTGATTCAAGGTCATAATTTCATTTGTAAGTAGTTTGCCATTCACTCCGCACACACTTTTCCTCCAAAATAACAATATAATATTACATTACATCCTTGTTCAAAATCCCATTCTCAAGCCGTCTCAGCCGTCGACATCGTCGTATTTTAAGTTTGGACGAAATATCTTTTTCTAAATCTACAAACGATGAGTTGATTATTCGAGATTTATTTGTTTATTTGTCTTGTCAGAATAAGTTGCTGCAGTAAAATATAAAATGTTGAGTAATTTCTTACTTCTAACCCAATAATTGGGTTAGAAGTAAGAAGTTAAACAATAATTATTATTGTTTAAGTTTGTGGAATAATTTCTGGAAAAAATCAAGAAATCCCCTAACACCCCAGGAACCCACTATGACGAGTCAGGAATTGACGTCCCGCATTATTGCCATCCGGGATATTAATTCATACACGAGGCAAGTTCTAAATTAAAATATAAAAATAATAATAACAATGAAATAAATTAAATACTGCGGTGCTAATTTTATATCTGATCTGTACAAATTTAACTGAAGATTGTAATTAAAACGGATAGGATTCTTTAAATTACATGTAGTCAAAATTAATTTAGATTTTGGAATTAAGAATAATTTTAAATTGTTACTTTGAATTAACTATTTTTGTAAATATATTATTAAATGATAAATAACAATAATTGTTTCAATTTAAAAAATAAATTAATGATTACAATTTCCAGCAATGTGACAATAAGAGCCCGTGTTGTGAACAAAACTGACATCAGAACGTGGTCGAATTCCCGTGGGGAGGGGAAACTCTTCAGTATGGATCTGTCGGATAATACTGGTAAAATCCGAATGACGGGATTTAACCAGTCCGTGGATACTTTTTATAATCTTCTGAAAGTTGACGACGTGTACTACATTAGTCATTTTAGTGTCAAACCGACGAACATAAACTTTTATAGCTTGGACCACGACCATGAATTATATTTCCATAATGACAGCCAAATCCTCCCCTGCACTGAAGAGAGCTCGGATGATATCCCCGACGCCATCTTTCATTTGGTCAGCACCGGCGATTTTGAACATGTTTCCCCGGGACAAACTGCAGGTGAAATAACATGTGTATTAATTTTTAATTTTATTTTTATGAAACATTTTATAGTTTATTTAATTTTCTTTAGATTCTATAAATATAAAATAATTATTATTTCCTCAGTTATTTAAAGTACTGGATGGACCAAAAGTACATTTATGGATGCACTAATTTTGTTCTGGCAATTTAGATTTGTAATTTATTCAAATTTTAAAAAATTAAATTTTTCGAAAATATTTTTAAGAGACAATAGTGCTATATATTTTTGTAGATGTGGACTTGGGAGTATTTTTCCTGGACAGAATAATATCCAACGGAGTGGTAAATATTTTTAAATCGTTTTTATTTTTATTAAATATTGTTTTTGAATCGTCATTAATGGTAGCCGTTCTTTGGCAAAGTGTTTTTAATTTATGTTAAATTTGTGCAAAAGTTTCCAAGCTTAAAGTATTAAAATGCTATTTTAATAATTTATTACAATTATCATTGTACATTGTTTATTATTTTGTTGCTAGTTGACTGATGAAATACTCAAATTTTTGCCCAGCATCGACATTCTAAATTTATCTTTGGTCTCTACAAAATGTGTGCTGCCCTGCCGAAGATTTCTGAACCGAACTCGATCTTGTATTCTACGAATAGAGAATCGCCATCATTTGACAAGCGTCAGGAATTGGCTGAAGGAGTCACCAGAAATTATGTTCAACGGGATTTATTTAGATGTGTGGCCCGTGTGGGAGTGGGACGAAGAACAAGAGCAAGATTTTGAAACAGAGCAGGATTTTTTTGAACCAATTCTATCGGATGTATTTAATAGCCTGCCAACTTTGAAGCATCTTGAAATCTGTTTCAGTTATTATAATTACCTTGATAACAAGTATTTCAATATGGTTACGAAATTCATTTTGGGATTTGTACCAATTGAATCTTTGGAAACATTGACAATCGACGCTTGGGTCCGCTACGAGTCCCTCCTTGTTGAAAATCGAAATTACATGAATCTCAAGGATTTGAATGCGCAGTAAATATTTAAATAATTTTAATGAATTTTTTAATCTAATTAGTAAAAATCATTTTATATATTTTGTTTAATAATAAATCTGCATATTTTATTAGGATTTTTCTTCCAGCTGAGAACTTGCCATGGTATTTGCGACGATTTCCGGTTTTACAGCATTGGACTTCCCGCGTGAACGCGACTTATGAATTACCCGCTTTTATTCAGGAAAAAAAGCTTTTCATGATTACCCAACTTGTTTTGTGTCCGACTATTTTGGGGGAACAACGAATTACTGATGTTGAAAATTCCCAAATGTCCCTACGAATACTCAACGTTTCATTGGAAGTTCAAAACGCGGAATACATTCTGCGCATAATTAAAGCCAATGTAGAAACCCTGGAGGAAGTATTTTTTAGATTCGCAATGTTTTGGCGTATTATCAAGAGTGAGATTCCGACATTGATAAATGTGAAAAAAGTTTACGTCACCCCTGACGCGCGTGACCTCGACGATGAGAACTTTGATCAGGAAGGGAATATGAAGGACAAAATTCTAATGGATCCGGATTTCATTTCGAGATTCCCAAATGCAATCCTCCATTATACGGAGGAAGTACTAAAATTTCAATTAGGAACGGGTGACTAAGGAAAACATATTATGATGCAATACTACTGAGAAACTTTACTGTGTGATAATTATTAGAATTTAATTTATGAAACTTTTCTACGTCAGAAATACATACAACAATTAAAATGCATTTAATTAACTGATTTATTCTTCATATCCCTTTATTATTTTTGTCATATGCTTTGACATGTAAAACTGTAATTTATCATGAAATTCATCATTTTTACCAGTCCTAAAACGGTTCGCTAGTAAAAAGTCATTTATTTTACACGCTCCAACTATAGGACAATAAATAATAAATTGAAATAATAATTTAGTATTACAAAATTTTTGTATGCACAAAAGCGGCGCATTTAAAATTAAAATGCAATATTATTAATATTATTATTAATTATTATTATTGCTAATTTAAAATTCAAATATTATTGCCACAATTTACAATTGAATCAGTAATTTTCTAAACAGTTTGTGGTATTCCCTACAAAGTTCGTTGAAAGTTTTTATAAAATTCCACCAAAATAAACTATAAATATAAATAGATCTTCGACTAAATACCCAATATCTGGCTTAACTCTTAAAATAAATTCCGCTAAGGCTGCTCCAACAAATGCACAATGTCTGGTTCCATTGCCTGGAAATGATCAATAATCATTGTTTGATTAATACATAATTCATTTGTAATATTTACTTTTGACACCACCAAAAAGCTAATGAAAGAACTAAAATCATTGGTTAAAACAAGAAAGATAATTAAATGAATAAAAATACACAAATTCCAGAATCTTACAAATGGTTCAGTCTGCGGTGAATAGCGTTTGTAAACTTGTCCATTTTGGTCAACTAGGAATTTAGCGAAATTCCAGGTAATAAACGTAATTAACATCCCCTTCTGCTGGTTCTTCAAATATTTAAAAAGCGGATGAGCGCCATCTCCATTCACTTCAATCTTCGACGCCATATCGAATTTAACCTTATATTGCGATACAAATTTTTTGATGTCCTCACTAGTGCCGGGTTCTTGGGAACCAAATTGATTACAGGGAAATCCCAAGATTGCAAATTTTGGGTTTTTAGAACCTCCATATTTCTCATGGAGAGCCGTCAATTGCTGGTAGTTGACGGGTGTCAATTTTCAGAAGGATGCTACGTTCACGATCACCAGAACTTTGTTTCTTGAATAAGTATTTTTAAAATATTAAAATACAAAGAAATTTTGCCTTGTTTATTCAGTAAATATTTTTATTACAAACTAAAAACCCAAACTCGCACAAAATTTATTTATTTCGCTATTTTGCATTTGATTTGTATACATTTAATTTGGTTCTTACCGATATTTCTCCATGCTCTGGACCTTCCCATCAATATCCAAATAAGAAAATTCATAAACCGATTTGGCATTTTCCCAATTTTCTGAATCTTCATTCGATTTTTTGAACCACCAACCAAATCCGAAGGTCCCAGTACCCGCGGCCTTAAAAAAATAAAAAAACAAATATTATTTACTCGAATGAATGTAATGTTCTTGAATAGAAATCTTATTCCAAAAATTCTCCCACACATTTATATTTACTTTCCATTTCCATGCACCATTTTTTTACCATAATTTTTGAAGATTGACTGAAGTTTCGAAATATTGACATCATAATTAAATTGTCAAAATTTGAAAAGAAAATGTTATTAAATTTTAAAGATTTTCCAGCACAATTTTTCTAGTTCGGTTTTAACCTTCTGAGACGAGAGACGAGAGCTCTACGCTTCGTAAATGATTTTAAAAAATCCCGGGTAAATAGTTGCCGGAAAAATCCCAGACGCATTTTGACCGATATCCGATAAATTTACAGCCAAAGTAATAATGGGAGTAAATTATTGGCAAAATGTTTTCGATTCTATTTAGAATCCTTTTTGCGATTTAATGGCAAATTTTTAGAGGATTAATTAATAACATTCAGCCATATTCTAAATTTATTTTAGAAGTACCGGAGTATGAAAACTATATAGGTAATAAATTTGGAACAAAATCTTAGGAATTCGACGACAAAATTTTCCTTTAAAATTTTCATGCACATTTGCATTTAAAATGTTTAGTTAAAATGTACAATCATTTGTACTCTTCAATACAATTTTGCATTGAAAGTTACAAGTTTTACATCAACATTTACAACAAACAAAATTTGCAATCAGGCATCATTAGAAATTTTTTTAAACGTTGTCTTTAAACCGTTTTGTCGTCGTAAAAACATTTAATTAAAATCGGCAGTAATCACGACAATTTTGTAAATTTTTATTTCGTAGAATTTATATTTAAATAATAACAATAAGTAAAAAACATATTTAAATTGTTACTACAATAAAAATGAATATTATTGCATCGTCTGCTTAAGATTTATAAAAGTTTATTTATAAATATTATTGTTTTAAATAACTAACAACTTCTGAATTTAAATGCATTTATGGATTATCTAACTTTAATTAAAAAATCGAACCCAAACATTTTCTGAAAATTTGGCCGACATCTCCGAAATCAATCAAAAATCGGTCAAATTGTGGCGGACGGTTTCCGTATCGGACAATTTGCAGGTTCAAGAGGTTCAAATATTTTGCTGGGAAAATGCAAAAGATTGAGAACGTCAATAAACTGAATCTGAACAGAATAGCAGGAAGTTTAATTTAATAAAATATTTTTATTCACATTCAAAAATTAATATTTTTAAATGGCAACTCATTTATAAAAATATGTATATTGCTCTTTGTCAATTAAATGT
Organism: Lipothrix lubbocki; assembly: GCA_034696945.1. Classification (NCBI taxonomy): domain Eukaryota; kingdom Metazoa; phylum Arthropoda; class Collembola; order Symphypleona; family Sminthuridae; genus Lipothrix; species Lipothrix lubbocki. The sequence goes on along the minus strand of JAQGAK010001622.1, from coordinate 21,671 downwards.
GAGGGAAATAAAATTTCTGTAATATGGGAAGGTTCACATATTCGGATGAAGATCTGGATTTAATTGTGGCAAGTGTTGAAAAGTACAAAAATATAATTGAGAATAAAAGGACCACTAAAGCCAGTCAGGATGCAAAATATCAGGCTTGGGAAAATATCGCACTGGAGGTCAGGCTCTATGATGGGGTCAGGCCCGTGTCAGCGAAGCAAATTAAAAAATGCTGGGAGAACCTTAAAGCTCGGGCTAGACAAGAGGTTTGATAAATGAAGAAAATCAATCCGTCTCTTGAATAAATATTATTTGCTATTATTATTATTATTTATTATTATTATTATTTATTACTATTACTATTTACTATTATTATTTATTATTATTACTATTATTATTTATTATTATTACTATTTACTATTATTATTTATTATTATTATTATTTACTATTATTATTTATTATTATTACTGTTTACTATTATTATTTGTTATTATTACTATTTACTATTATTATTTATTATGATTATTTATTTGTGTGGATTATGTAATTTAATTTTGTTACATTTGTTGTCTTCCAGAAACGGGACGAGGATTGTGCGGAGTACAAAATGTTGGAAGTAGAAACAACTTTTCATAAGCGGCTTGAGAAAGTTAGGTCAATTATCGGAGGTCACCATGGCAGCAGCAGTAATAGTAATGCGGATTGTAATTCTAATCATTTTGAGAACTTCATTGGTATCGACAATATTGATGGGGAAGGTGGAGAGCTTTCAGGTAAAGTAAGAATTTGAAGCCTTTTTTTGAAATGATTGGTTACCTATTTTGCCAAAAAGATTTGTAATGACTTCAAAAAATGTCTTCAATAATTTAATTTATTCTTTTTTAGATCCAATAATAAAGATAGACCAAGACCATCTCGAAGGATTAGAAGAAAGTTCAGACGACCCCTTGGAAATCCTCGGTAATACTGACCATCGACCGGTGATTCAGCAGTTCCCGGAAGTCAATCCAGTTAATCAAGCCAATACAGGCGAACATGTTCGCAGAACTTACAATGTTTCCCGGGCCAGGAATAAACTTGCTTTGAGACGTGGTAAGGATTAAGTGGATTTTTGACACATTATTTATTTATTTTATTATTTTTTTTTTAAATATATTTAATTTGTAATAATTTTAATTAAACAAAAAATGTTGTTGTCTTTCTTTGCAGCCCGACGATCCCATCAAGAACCATACAACTCCACAAGTCCCACAACAACAGCGGGAGAAAAGATAGAGCACACGGCTAGACTAAATTTATTAAAGCAGAAAATGGACCTGGACTTACGGGAGCATGAAGCTCGTATGGAAATTTTAAAATTAGAAAAATCTTATTGGGAAGCAAAGGTGACGCAAGCTTTATTAGACACACGACGTTCTGTGACGTGATTTTGTAATATTTTTCAACACATTGTCTGTATGAACTGAATATTGTTATTATTATCGTTCCACACATTTCGTGTTTGTAAAAGTGTCGTTGTTTTTCAAAATGTTTGTATAACAATAATAACAAAAACGATTTTATTTATTAGAGGCTAAAATGTTAATCATTCATTGGCCGTAAAACAGATTCTGTTTATTCAGTTTGTAGATCAGCAAACATGTTTGTTTAAATTAGTTTAGCTAAAGCTTTTAATTAACTATAATTCATAACTTTAACAAGTTGTTGATAAATCATCATAATATTATGATAAACCATGTATCTAATTGCATTTATCTTAATTATCCTATTTATTTTAATAATTTTATGATAATTATAAATTATTGTTTTTTTTTTAATTATTATTTTTGTTTGGAATCCATAAAAAAGGGCAATAAAGAGAATTTATAAATTGAACTTTATTACAAACTACTAATCTTTCCTCCGCCTTTTCTTCTGTTCAGACGCATGACCGCGTGAATACCTTGGCGGAGATCGACTCCAATCTTTTCTGCCTTCTTTTGTATCCGGCGTTTTCTTGTCAACGGCGCTATAATTTGCACTGCCGATGATCCACGGAGCTTGCTTTTTTGAAGTTCTTGGAGCTACATCTTTTTCCTTCTCAAAAACTTGAACTCCTCTGCCCTTGCCTTTCCATTTGTACTTGGCGACGGACTGACTGAAGTCAACATGGATTCGACGGTCATCAATAAGGACATTATCCATTTTAAAATAAGCGTCTTCACAAGCTTTCCGATCTTCGAATTCAATGAAGGCATATTGAAGTGAGTCGCCGGATTTCTGGTCGCGAATTACTTCACAACTGGAAAACAATTATTTTAATTTACACATTATTATGAACTAAATTAATTATAAATTATTAAATTTAATCTTCAAAAAGATTAAAATGTTTTCCACATTTTAGAAATCTTCTTTTTATTACCTCTTAACACGACCGAATCTGCCAAAAATCATTTCCAAATCTTCATCCGAAGTGACGGGATTCAATTTACATACAAAGAGAACATTTTCTGGAGGAGCTATTTCTGCATCAGGTAAGTCGCCGATCATTTCCAAGATTGTAGCTCTAGCCTTGGCTTCTTTCTCTTGAATAACTTCCTCCATCTCAGCCATGGATTTCCCTTTGGCGTCGTCGATTTCTTCGTCGGCTCCAATCCTTCCACTCTGTAATGTTTAAATTAAATAAAAATAAAATGTACAAAATAATTTGGAAAAATAATCTCGAGAATTTAAAATATTAATTAATATTACATCTAAGATTTCCTTCGTCGGAATGGGAGACATGTCCGGAATTTCCAATCCAGCGGGATCATCAAAAGGATCATCCAGAATGACGGTGTGAGTGATTCTAATGTCTTGATACGGTCGATTTTCTTCATCGCAAATAGCTTCATTGAGCTTCCCCAAAACTTCAAAGCCCTCGACGACTTCGCCAATTGGACAATGTTCATCGTCAAGGTAGGTCAGGTCTTCGGCTAAAGTGAAGAAAAATTGAGAGCCCAGATGGTTATCACCGTAATCCACCATTGATAGCGTTCCCAATTTCCTATGACGAATCTTCGGGATCAATTCAGCTTTCATTAATCGGGCTTGCTCACCGTACAGTACACTGCGAAAAGTAAAAACAAATCAATATATTATTTATAAATAATATAATTCTCAAGTACATCTATAGTACAATCCAGGTTAATTCTGTGATATCATTATTATACATACAATATTTGCATCTTTTAGAAGCAAAATTTATACCCCGAAATAGATTCTCCTCCCTTTCCTCCACCAGTCGGGTCACCCGTTTGAGCAATAAATCCCCGTTGGACGGAATGAAATAAACACAAATTGTAGTACTTAATTTTGCATAGTTTCAGGAAATTCTTGGAACCTGAAGAAAGGAAATAATTATGAATTAATTTTCTTATGATTCCGAAAATACAAATAAATACAATCTAAATATGAAATAAATATCTACCAAATAAAAATAAAAACCAAAATTGAATATGAAATTAAATACAAAAAGAAGCACAAATACAATTAAATACTTACTCAAAGGTCTCTCTTTGACATACAAATCCACAGTAATGTCACCTTGTGTAGTCTCAATTACAACAGACATTTTAATGAACAAAATTGCTATTCGACAAGTTGCCTGAATCACAAAAATCAATTGTTATTAAAATCAAATGTCAATTCATTTTTGAGAAACAAAATTCAATAATATTACACAACGATCCGCCGGTCAGTCAAATTTCAAAGAAATTGCTTAGGGAATTTTGAATTTCCCACATATTTTCAGAACAGCAGCAAACTCAAAAATAGCCGACAATCAAAGAATATTTCATATTAAAATAGGCGATAATTGCTGAAAAATTAATAATTTACGCTAAACGGAGTTAATGATTCAAATAAATGCATGCGAATTATTTAATAAATAATATAATCAAAATATCAAATATATATTTTACACATAATCCATATTATAGGGCAAATTGCTTGGAATGGAAATCGCACAGAAATAGACTTTTATCGGTAAACTTGTGTCTATGTTTCACTGATCATCGGTAATTTTCTCTTGGAGAACATAATGACACGACGAAACGAGTGGGAACTTTCAAAATTACGAAAATTGTAGGAAGACCCTGGAATTGCAAGATTTTCATATTTTCACCAAATTTTCATTCCTTTGCGGGCATTTTCTTTCTGTTGTCTTCTTTTCTGAGGATTCTCCACAATTTTTCCTTGTTGGAGCAGGAGCTGCGCTGAATTTTTGAAGTATTTAATAAATCAATAAATAATAAAATTAATTGTGAAAACGAAGCTTGAGGCTCGACATTATGGCTACCCCTAATGAGGTGAAGTTTTTAGCGTTTATTTTGTATTTATTTTGATTGTTATTTTATTTTGTATTTATTTTGATTGTTAATTTATTTTGTATTTGTTTTGATTGTTAATTTATTTTGTATTTATTTTGATTTTAAATTTATTTTATTTTGTATTTATTTTGTATTTATTTTGATTTTAAATATATTTTGTATTTATTTTGACTTTAAATTTATTTTGTATTATATTTAAATTGTATTTATTTTGTATTGTATTTAAATTGTATTTATTTTGTATTGTATTTAAATTGTATTTATTTTGATTTTAAATTTATTTTGTAATGTATTTAAATTGTAATTTTTGAGTTTAAAATTTATTTTGTATTGCATTTAAATTGTTATGTTTTATATTTATTCTGTATGTATTGTTCATGGATTTATTGTTATTTACATTTCTATTTTATGTACAATTCGCAGGCTCCTGATCATCGTCGAAAATGGAATTTGGAGGAGTACGAGAAACTAGCTGCGAAAAGATTGGAGGAGGATGATGAGGATGAGTCCGGGACCGGAGAACGTGGAACTCGCCGAGAGTTCCTAAAGCAGAGGGATTATCAGGTGGATTTGGACTCCCGTTTGGGCAAATCCGTCGTCATTACCAAAAATACTCCGGCGTCCCAAGCCGGGGGTTATTATTGCAATGTATGCGATTGTGTTGTTAAAGATTCCATCAATTTTCTTGATCATATCAATGGGAAAAAACGTGAGTTATTATTAGTCTTAATTAGTATATTAAATATTATTTATTTAATTTATCCAATTACTCATCAGTACAAATAAATTTTAAATTTTGACTTCATTAGAATATTTATTTTGAAGATTATTTATATGAGAAGTAATTCAATAAATGATAATTTGTAAATTCAATATTTTAATTTTAGATCAAAGAAATCTTGGCATGTCCATGCGAATCGAGCGCTCCACGCTGGATCAAGTCAAGCAGCGCTTTGAACTCAACAAGCAAAAGAAGACCGAGCAGAAGAAGAAATACGACTTGGAAAAACGAATCCAGGAACTTCAAGAAGAGGTGAAGGCTTGATTTTAAAGAAATTTCGAGGAATATGCTGCTTTTTGAAATTAATTTGAGAATTAAAAAAAATTAAATTTAACTTGTTTAAAATTGAATTTATATAGTTTGAAATCTTATTTCACCCAATTTTATTGAATTCAAATTCAAAGGAATTATTTGAATAAAAATAAAATTAATGTAATTTGCAGGACGTTCGAGCCAAAGAATACAAAAGAGACAAGCGAATGCAGCGGAAGAGGAAGGCCGTGGAGTCCACTGTGACGGCCGAAGGAGAAGAGGAAATTGATCCCGAAATGTCAGCCATAATGGGCTTTTCAGGGTTTGGAAGTACTAAGATCAACAGATCATGAAGTATCATTAATGACTTTTTTTTGTACTGTTAGTTTTTGTTGTACGTCACGGTCACGAGAATAAAACTCGTCAAAGTAAATCATGAGCCAATCTATGTACCTTGTAGGTACTCATTTTTAAAATAAGAGCTAAAAGAATCTATCGGACCACTTATTATAAAATTAAAATTAAACACAGAAGATATAAGGAACAGAAAAAATTGACTATATATTTCAATATCGACGAAGTAGATTAAGTTTAATTTAATTTACATCGATAAATCCGACAATTATATAGATTCCCTATTCAATTTCAACTTGTTGCTTTATAATTACTACTAAAACTATATTTAATTAAAAATAAACATTTTATGTAATTAATTTTCGTGCTTAGGCATTCAAGATTGATGTCAATATATTACAAAATAATGTACATCATTGGAAACTGGAACGTATAAAATTAATAAAATATAAAATGAACATTAGTTAAGAAATTGGAAACCAAAATTGTTGTAGATGTTAAAGATAAAGATTATAATTTATTAATTAATATGGATGCAACAACAATGTGCAAAGAAATATTTGTTATATTTAATAATAAAATTCAATTTTATTTGTACAACATACAAGGCAAAAAATTAGTGTACAAAAGTTTTAGTTTCTTTAAATTCTGTAGTTTTATTTTTGGTGTCAATTAATAATTTTACTAAATAATGTATTTACAATAGTAAATTTAAAAGTAAATTACAGTTAAAGTCAAATTGCCATAACTTATATATATTACAGCAGCAAATTACAACAAGGTTAGCACAATTCAGTAATTATTTTCAGTTACATGTATCAAATTATTTTTAATGATAAACCTGTAGTAAAAAATTAACTGCAAAGAATAATTTAAATAAATTTCTGTGAAATCTGTATGTAAATAAACCGGAAGGAATTAAAATATATGAAACATCTAAAAAAATCATCAAAAAATCTTTCCCAAGAATCAATTTAGAACTAAATTAATAAAGTTTAAGTAGCATAATTGAAATTTTAGCTCAAAGTAAAAGTTTGAAATTTAAATAAGTAATATTCATAAATAAATACTAATATAGGTGAATATTAACTTACGCAAATAATTGCCATATTTATTAAATTAATTAATTAAATATCAATCCAGGGTTCAAGTTGTCGTTTTTCTTTAAATTGAAAACTATCAGTAATAACACACAAAATTAAAAACAGGAATGAGAAATATTTGTATAATTTTATATAAATTTGTATTTACAAATCATATAAACTATGACATATCCATTCCATTCAAATTAGACTCAGCAAACTCCAGCAGTTCATTGAATTCACAGTAAATATCTTGCCAGCGAAGGTCAATTAGGATATCTTTAAGAATGGTACGGAGGACATCCCTTTTGGGGACACCCACAACAACGGGATTCCAGCTGAGATTGCTGTTTCCACCAGAAGAAGCCACAGCAACTGCTCCGCTATGACAAGGTCCTAGAAGGTCCTGCAGGAGATGTCGCAGTTCAAGCTCCAGACCTTCTCTTGCCAGAGTAACTCCCAGAGCATGCATACAAGTCTTCACATCCGGAGCTTTCTTAGATTCAATGGCTGCTGCTAATTTCAACTTGGCTTCGCTCACTCCCGCATAATTAACTTCGCGGGAGGTTCCATTCCACATGGCCATATGACTTGCGGATAATTTATCCCTCAGCATGTCATTCATGTCGGAGGAGGCAAATGTCGGGGTCACATTCACAAACAGCATCCAGGCTTGCATTTCTGGACTGAATTTGAAGGATTTGCCGTTCGACAGGATGACGAGAGGAACTCCGCCGACGAGGATCGTACTTCTGCTTATTTCTATTGGTCGGCCGCCTGAAATTGAATTTCAAATTGTTAGAAAATTAATTTACAAAAAAATGCAACAATAAAAACAAAAATATACACAAAAATGAATATAAATATAAATACAAAAATAAATGAAAAAAACAAATGCAATTGCTCACCCATCCCGGAGGAATTCTGATTAAGCAAAGGCAAAAGAGATTCAGATCGAATGACATTCTTCTTCGCAACAACATTCCACATGTGAAGCGTGGCTTTGACGGTAATGATCATTAAGTATTGTTCCCGGAGGATGATGCTATGAGGGAAGTTTGGAACGACCAAAGGCGGCAAGGAATAGCGACCTTTCATGTCCAGGATATGGCAAGTAGAGTCCTCGCAAACTATCACGACTCGAAAGGCATCTCCGGTCATTCCGACAATTGGCGACTCCACACAAACAGTCCAGCTGAGTCCATCCAGGGATTCCTTTTCATGGTTACAAGTGATGCTGTGCGAGACGAAGTGCCCGATTCGCTTTTGATTCTCTATTATTAGATGGTAGCCACCAGTCTTTTTCACGACGACCTGGAAGTTCAAAAAATATAATTTATTAAAGTTTTAATTAAGACGCTAAATTGCAACTAATCCATCAATTACTTTAATTTGTAGATATCGATCATGCGAAACAAATACAAAAGTAATACGTAATAAGCACAAAATTAGTACAAAATTAATACGAAATTAATACAAAATTAATACGAAATTAATACAAAATTAATACAAAATTAATACGAAATTAATACGAAATTAATACGAAATTAATACAAAATTAATACGAAAATAATACAAAATTAATACAAAAATAATTCAAAATTAATACAAAATGAATACTAAATTAATACAAAATTATTACAAAATTAATACAAAATTAATACAAAATTAATACAAAATTAATACAAAATTATTACAAAATTAATACAAAATTAATGCAAAATTATTACAAAATTAATACAAAATTATTACAAAATTAATTAAAAATTCAAGATGAACTATTACTTGTAAATTTGTCTGTTCCAGCTTCATTGAGGACAACTTTGTCCTTGCTGCAGCTTTCTGTGGCGAACCACCCGGAGGAACCTGACCCGGCTCTTGAAAACTTGAAGGATCAATCGACGGAACGGGGACCACCGGCAAACCTTCAGGAAATCCACTCTTCTCCTTCGTGGATTTCGTTAAAGTGGTTGGGGGTAAGGTTTTTGGAGCAGGCATAGGAACTGAAGGAGAACTGACGCCACTATTATTATTGCTTATTTGAGCTTTTCCCTTCTTCGGAGGTTTCGATTCGGAATCTTCAATACTTCTTTTCCTCTTTAGAACAGAACTGGCAGGAAGTAACGTTGGCTTGTTTTTGTCACTTTTATCCCCAGAAGTAGCCTTATTAGCTGCTGCAGTACTGCAAGAAGTATCGCTACTTCCACTTCCCGTACTCATTCGAGGTTTAGAAATGGAAGCCGGTGTCGGATCACCAGATTTCTCCAATTTTTCATTCGCGCCAGCCGTTCCGCCAGCGTCGCTAACACGTGCTTCCAATAGCGCTGCTTTATCACTTAAAACTACATTCGTCTCTTTCTTTCCTTCGTCCTCATCTGTTTTCGAACTGTTTTTATTGCTGTCGGATGCTTCACGTTTGTCGTCCTTCGCATCCGAACTAAAGGCACTTTGGCTTACGGAACTATTTCGATTTTCTTCGGATTTGGCAGCGCTACCGTCCTGCGGGAGTAGGAATTGTGGAGTTATTCGGCGCTTCCCGTCATTTCGAACAGTCTCTATCTGTTTATACAACGGTCCTTTTATTGGGGATGAAGTCCTAGATTCTCGACTGGATCCGTCGAACAATTCCGATTTTACTTTATGATTTGGTGATGACATAGTTGCCGGAGCATTATTACTTTCGCTTCCATTTGTTGCCCCTTCAGTGATATTTTCCATTTTATTAGAAGCCTCAGATTTTTCAATAACATGATCGTCATCTTCTAATTTTACACTTGTATCACTTGCAAGTTTATCTCGTTTATGTTCACTAATTTTTCCTTCGGATTCTCCTGTTTTGAATTTAATTTCATCCGATTTTCCACGATTTTCACTTCCTTTTCCTCTAATTTCATCAGATTTTCTTCTTTCCTCAGATTTCCCACGATTTTCTTCCGTTTTTCCTTTAGTTTCATCTGATTTTCCTTCAGTTTCATGAGATTTTCCACGGTTCTCACCCGCTTTTCCTTGATTTTCCACTTTGGCAGCCTTGGATTTCTCAATTTTCTCCGACTTTTCCGCGTGATGCTTCATTTGCCCTTTAAGGACGGAGACGTCCTGCACTAAATTGCATGAATAATTTGAAGACATAATGTTATTTCCGTAGGTTTGCTGATGCAAGGAAGCAACTTCATTTGTAGAAATGGGTTTGCCGATCTCGGCGACGGTAAATTGAGCAACGGCAACGGTTCCATCGTAGGAACAACAGGTGAGAATAGTTCCACAAGCGGACCAACTAATGTCCATAATTGAGTTTTTGAACAAGTCCCGGAGGACGACTAACGGTCTCTTTAAGGCAGCGCTCCACACTGACACCGCTCTATCTCGAGAACCCAAAGCGACGAAACAAGTCTTGCTTTTATTCCCTTCCCTCTGCAGAATATTCTTGTTGAACCTCACGCAGACGACGGCTTTCCGGTGACCCACGAAATCCTTGTCGGTCTTCCACCCCGTCCGCTCGACAATTTGTGCCGTAGGTCCGCCAGCATTCATGGCATGTGCGGAAACTAAATACATCCCATCCGGGGACCAATCCAATCTCAGCACGTGAGTTGTCCCCCCGCACTCCGAAAACGGCTCCTTGACAATATGCTCCAATTGCCAATCCGTCGTCCGCCAAATTCTCAGCGTTCGGTCATCCGACTGACTGGCGACGAACTTCCCGATCGGATCCCACGTCACGCCCTTGACTAAACTAGTATGACCTTTGAGCTGGGCGATCATCAGGGGGAAATTCAAGGCATCCCAGATTATTATGGAGTTGTCGATGGACGCCGAAGCTAGGTACTTGTCCGTGGGGGACCACGATACATCTAAAATATCACCGGAATGACCCGTCAGGGTGGCGATCGACCGCCATTGCTCATGACTGGCCTTCGCAAAGGGATTATTTGACGGGGCGACGGAGCTTCCGTTGTATTTCGATGAGCATTTGTAGATCTCAACGGTCCGATCATCCCCACCGGAACTTAAATACAAGCCGTGATGACTCCATCGTACGGCATTGACACAGGCATGGAATTCTAATTCGCATAGGAGTTTTGGAATATTCTCATCCGAACTTTTGCTTTCCTCCAGGACTGGCACAATGTTCCAAATAGATATTCTGCCGCCCATATTATTTCCTTGACCACCGGTGGCAAAGCGGGTGCCTTCGGGGTGAACGTCAATGGCGAAGATTGGCAAACCTTTAAAATTTAAAAATAAACACATGAATTTTACAACAGTATTATTATTTTTATTATGTAATTTGCTTTAATTAATTCTCATTTATTACATTTCACTACTGATTTTTCCACAAGCTTAAAAATTAAATACAACTTTAATTCAGAATTAATGTCAATCAATGATGCTTAAGTAATCCAATTTTTTTTATTTTTGAGAAATTATGTGTACATTTTAAAAAAAATCCTTTATACCTTCATGATTCACCCAAGTAGGTTTCATTACTTTCATGGCAAAAACTTTTACAAAACAATTTGCACACAGTGATAAAAAATAATTAAATATTTCTGGAGTTTAATAATTAATCACACACTGTGCAGATTAGTGTCCATTCTTGTAAAGCATCGATGTTTTGTATTCAATCCTGAATAAGGAAGGAATTATTATTATGTAGTATTGTAGTCCCACTTAATTCATTAGGAAATGACAGCACACACACACAAATCAGATCATCAGGATCAGCCATCATTCCGCATCCACTCCGCATCTTTATCTTGGATTTCAATTTCCCGGAGGAGAGGGCAAGGATTTCTGGAAATTGTTCTTTTTGCTTATGGAAGCAAATTTGCGTTATCCTTGATACTTGCTATCATTGCATGACGTTGACGTAAGCGTAAAGTATTTACTAATTGTAAGATAGTTACAGGTGTTTATCGTACTTAAAGTCATTTTAATTTTTCAAGGCGGGAAATCACTATTTCTTGGCTTCTCTTCCTGCCGACAAAAGTAAATTGATTCTGTTGAAGCGCAGATCTGCAGGAATCCAGGATTGTAATAATTATTGTTGTTATTAATACTGATTATCATAAATAAGCATGACCTTCATTTTCCCGATTTAAATTTAACCGTCGAAAGTATAGAATAATAACCCTCACCCCCGATTATTCCAGATTGTCCCATATTCGTGGCATCATAATCATAACCCATACATAGGATTCATGTGGAGATGGAAGTAATTTAAATTTTTAAATATCATGTTAATTTTAGAGGAGACATAGACGTTGTTGGTAAAGCGGGAAAGTAGTATAATAAATATATGCATTTAATATCCTAAAAATGTCAAAATAAGTTAAAAATTGACCCCGTTTAAATGGGTTTGTGCTGATCAGTTTGAAAAACAAATAAATTTTAGTATTTGGAGGTTCCCCTTAAAAATAGTTAATTTTACTATTTTCTGATATTACATCGTTTCAAAAAAGATTTTAGCGAAATGTTAACACGAAGCAAGCGTAAAAGGATGTCCGCTCCTGAGGAATGTACTGATCATGTCAAAAGCAAGAAGTCGAAAACTGACGAATCTCCATCATCAGATAACAAATGTGTCAGGGGAGGTCAAACCTACGAGCAATCCCAACCAACTGCAGCGATAAACCCGAGTGCAAAAGCAGCTTTGTCGAATTTCTTAGTAAGTTTATAACGTGAATTACATCTTGGGAATCTTAATAAGATGACTGTGGGAAAACTTAATGTTAATGCCAAAATTTAACAAAAATTTAATTTTGCTAATAAATAATAATATCGATTAATTGAGCCGGATGCTGCTTATACTTTGCAGATATTGAAGAAAATATTCAGCAATCTGACCCACGATGATCGCAGGAGCTGCTGTAAGGTCAATCAACTGTGGAGGTCAGTGGCGGATCATCCTCTTATGGGTCATTACAAGATTGTAGTGTTTTCTCGAGTTAATGAATTCCGTGGAGAGAGGTCTGACGTATTCATGTCAAAAACGTTTGGATGCGCAGGCGCGGAACATGACGTCACCAGGGGAATTAATAATGGTTTTGACGTAATTTTGAAGGAGCTCAGATCAGCGAAGATCCCCATTTCTATCGAACTTACTATTCAACGCTCAAGATATTTTCCAGTGGAACAGAGCGAGGAAGCTTTCATGACAGAATTCGCCGACAAGGTCCACACTCTAGATGTCAGGAGCAACACTTGGTTCTTTATCGATTTTCCAAACTACTCTGCCTTTCTATCACTCTTTGTCAACCTGGAAGTGCTAAAATTTAAAGTTATGCCGTTCAAGCCAGAACCAATTGACGACCATTGGAAATTGCCGTTCGTTAGGAAATTCTATTTCGGAAAATTGTCCAGCAAGAACGCTCTTGTATTTTGTAAACAAATCCTTCGTATGGTTCCAAATGTTCGAGAATTACATGATGTTCCAGTTCTACTAGCGGCAAAATTGGCGGAACTGCTGGGACCTAACGCGTATCAAAAGGTCAAGTCTCTAACGTTTCCGGAAAGCGCACAGGATCGGGATTTCGTTGATGTCGTACAAAATCTTCCGGAAACGCTGAAAGAAATTACTGAAGCAAATGTGAAGCTTGTTGTTTGTTCATTTCCAAGCCTCCGTGTCGTGCCTTTGGTTAGTAAATCAATGTAGGTTTTTTAATTTTTCCTTTTTTACTAAAATTGAATTTTGGTTATTTCATCACAGATTTTATTTAAAGCTGAAATTCTTAATTACTAATATTTTTATTAATTATTTTACGAAAATAGAAGCATCGTAAAAGCGTCAAAGAAAACTTCCGCCGAGTTTTTAAATCAAGTAAGGACACTGTCAAATTCATCAGAATTTGGTTGAGAGATGAGTCAAACTATTTCGACACGAACGACCCAATGAGCGGCGTCAAGTGTCTACAGTTTGCTGATGAGTTTTTAAACAAGAGTCCGGAATGGGAAATTCGTAAAGACGAACTTCGGTGGACGGAGAAAAAAGCAAAAGCAGAAGAGCACAAAGGGGCCACTTATTACTTTTGTGAAGGAAAAGGAAAAAATTTTGCCCAAATGTTCCCGGACTTGGACGGATTGGAAATTCATTTTGATATTCTCTTGAATAGATTGAGAAAACATTTCCCAATGGAAATATTTGGACCCACGATGTTGGGAAGGAGAGTGAAGAGACTAAAAATTCATGCAACATCTCCAGAAGCTTTTCGGTACTTAATAAATCTGTTTCCACATGTTGAACATCTGGAAATGGAATCCAACGTGCCCCACTTTCGTACAGTGTTTCCATTAATATCCGCCCATTGGCAAGGACTCAGTTCCCTTCAAGTGCTCATTGACTGCAGATACGGACTCCATGTTTGGTCTGAAGATGCCAAGAACTGCAGCTTGGATTCAGTCTTGACGGGATTGCCGGAGAATGTTTGCGAAAAATTAGCTCGAGGGAGCAGATCCGGAGAGGAATTTAGTGAGGATGAAGCTCGAAAGTTGCAAGCTGCAAATACTTCTCTGATCAGCATGAAACGTATGTACTTTATAAAATATTTTAATTCTTTGTATGTATTTTTACAGTTGAATATCGTATTTAACTGTACTGTACCATATACTATAAAATATGATTTGTCGGCTGGATTTATGTATTTCTTGGATTTTTTATTTCTTAGAATTGCAGAACCTGGAATTCATATGCAAAATCGATGCATTTGATTTGAGTTGCTCTCATTGCAAAACAGTCCACCTGCCAGTTATAATGACAGACGTTGTTGTAGATTATGCACTGAAAAACCTACCTAATTTGAAAGTAGCAGCTGGAACCAGAAGCCCGCGTGGTGTGTTTGAATATGAAGGTCTAAATTTTAATTATTATTTCTTGTATTTATTTAATATTTATATTAATTATTTACTCATATGATCAATTTATTATTAATTTTTTTTACATTTTATGTATAAATTATAACAGGTCTAAAGCAAGCTTTGTCACCCATCGTTGACGCTGGATACTTAAAATTAGAGAGCAATTTTGATACTTCACATCCGCGTTATCCCTTTCTTTAATGTCTTCAGAGGCGGAAAAATTTTGATAGTATTTAATAATAATCAAAATGTGTGAATAATACATGTTTTTATATAATGAAAACAATTATGAAAATAATAATAAATAATGAAAATTAAAAAATGCTTAAAAAAATAGGGTAACATACTTGGCGAAAGTTTCAAGACGTTAAAATTACTATAGTGGTTTGACCATTTGACCTCATGTAACCTGCTCAGCTGAACTTTAAACTATATCCGATTCAACAAACACTTGAAAGAGCATTCCTGGAATTGGCCAATTCGCCGAAAATAAATAAAACAAATTGAAAATAAATGCAAAATAAATATAAATACAAATAAATAAAAAATGAGAAGAAAATTTCTGTTAAACGATCACACTTTCCTATCGATAGGTATCCCATAAAAGCGCGATTTAAGCATATACATATGTAATTACACACACGAGTGCTAAAAGTTTAGATCCTTGATGCAAAGCCGAAAATCATTGTCACAATGAACATTCCGTTTTTTCCCTGCGTGATCCCGAGAATTGTGAATGGATCGTCCCCATCATTTGGTACAATCCTTGATGTAAGATGATATTGAAGGCAAGAGACAAAGCGAAATATAGTTTCCCTCGATCACTCCTCAAGATTCCTTAAAAGATCTATATAAACTTTATTATTATTGCTACCGCCATGACTACATGACGATCATATAATATCACTCGTCTCGAGGTACTCACGTTCATCCAGACCCAAGATCTCACCAGTGAGCAGAGCAGGAGATGAGGATCATATAGAATACATGAATCACATGCACATGACATATGTATGTACGCATGTTGGTCAAATTAGGCAAACAATGTTATGTGTGAGACAATTCAGAAAGTGATAAGTTATATTGTTATATAATGGAAATGGAAAGAATAATAATAAGAGGAATGTAATCAATCCGCCATTCACCTTGGTCCTGTCTTTGGAAACTTACGTCGTTCGAACATCATCTCTGTATATTCACACCTCTCCACGAGGTTTCTGTATCTAAAAACGGTTTTAATGCCTAATCACGCTACTCACACACATCTCTAAATTGCTCTTCAAGTTGTTCCAAGTATCGAATAATTATCTTCCGTTACATTACATTTACACCGTCGTACTTGTTGCAATTTATTATTTCAATAGTATTAGTTCATTCAACCAATATCGTCTTTACGGAGGCAAATATAACTATCTGCACAGTTGCTAAAAAGCAATAATAAGAATTACTACGGTACTACAAGATATTTCCCAAATATTCCAATGCAAAACTGACTCTGTCGTTCAAAAGCATGACAGATGTGTTTACATTGTCATGAGTATAGCGCATTTATAGGGCAAGCAAAATCCGCTGCTGCTTTGGAAAACTACTGCTAATTGTAAGTCTAGTCAATTATTGTAGAAAGGGAAATATTCCAGCAGTTTCTACCGCTAATGTACCTTTGCACGATGGTAAATAGACGGGATAGTCACTTTTGCATTCCTTTAAAAATAATATTCGGAGCTGTAATCATTCTTATTATTGCATTTTAGCAATTGTGGAGATATAGTTATATTTGCCTGTTCAACGACGATGCGCTATACTTATAATATGGTCTATAATGCACACGCAAATACATATTATAGATCAGGCTTATTCGAAAATGAATTCCTGCGGTTGACATTTTTACAGCCGTGATATAAAAACTGCATAATATGTACATAACACATACGTGTGTACATATGTGTATTGTATATTCGACTTTATAAACCATCATCATCCATCTTTTGCACAACAAGTTTCAACGCCTCCGTCAATCCTAATCATCTGGGATAAATTATAAAAGCTGTAAAAACGATTGGAGACTTATCGGGACTCAGGATTACATTACATTTATATGGTTTGGTTAAAAAGAATAATGATGCAAGGATGATTGTGGGGAAAATATTACAATAAATCGAAGGAGCACGAGACGATTACGACGGACCAGACACAGATGCATATATTTTTGTAATCTCACATCCATTTGGACTCATTAGAGACGAAATCAAAGAGTTTTAACTGTACTGAAGGTTAACCAAATAGTTCTCACAGTCTTGATTCTTGATCATGAGAGCGGAATTTATACGCAGTTCAAGCTAATATATATTAATAGCGTATTGCTACCATACTTCAAACCATAAATTAAAAACCTTATTTTTTATTTAAGTATGTACATACAGGTAAATCCACCTACAAGCCATTGTATGGTATACATATAAAATATTATATATATAAATAAATCACAGTTAAGTATTTAAAATGTGAGAAGAAAGCACGTGTGTGAATTTTTTCTTCTTTATTTATTGCACCAGCAGCACCCGCAGTTGTTATTATTATTATTATTCTTGGACGCCAGCCGCAGTCACACTTGACTCCCTTTGAACAATAAAAATTCATAGACCAGGTTGAAGTCCCACGGTTATGGAGATGGCTAATACTGTTAAATCATTTATACACGTTAAAATTAAGTACAGTAGTATTGCTCGTCGTTGAAGAGGCAAATAGAACTATCTCCATAGTTTTACAAATGCAATACGAATGACTACAGCTCCCGAATATTATTTTTAAATTAGCAAAGTTTGGAATGCAAAAGTGACTATCCCGTTTATTTACCATCGTGCAACGACATTAGCGGTAGAAACTGCTGGAATATTTCCCTTTCTACAACATATGCAGGACTTAGCAAGTAGTTTTCCATAGCAGCCGCGGATTTTGCTTGCCGTATAAATGCGCTATACTCATGACAATGTAAACACATCGGCCATGCTTTTAAACGACGTAGTCAGTTTTGCATTGGAATATTTGTCGAATATCTTGTAGTACCGGTGTAATTCTTATTATTGCTTTGTAGCAACTGTGCAGATAGTTATATTTGCCTTTCCAACGACGATATGTTAAAGTGAATTTATGCATTTATTACCGTTATTGCATTTATGTAATAGTGAGGCCCTTATATATTTATAGGGACGGACACATTGCAACTATATGGGACTACCTAATTGTAAGACTTAAATCAAGATTTATTATTTTGAGCCTCCGTCCATTCTCATCTGCTGTGCATCTCTTCAACTTTTATGTATGTACTAGTTATACATATTACAGTATTTTATAGTTATAGATTATAAAGTAAACTCCTATAAACACTTTCAATTGTGGTTTAATTTATGACACCTCAGTCACATCCCATGCATGTGTTCATTGGAATTCAGAAGACACTGATTGTTAGAATTGCAATATATGTGAGCACTTATATTGCTAATATATCATGTTTTGTTTGAGGTTTGGGATTATCCTTGCATCTGCTCCAACTTGACTTGATCTCATCATTTCTTTCACTTCATTATCTACGCATCCCCTGATCATATGCTGCATATGTGTTTACTTTCTGCGGTGACCGAGATTTATTGCATCATATGTACATTTCAAGATCCAAGATGAATCGAGATGTCTATATCTGGATTTAGCTTTCAATTTCATTGTTGGATTTGTTAATTTCAATTTTTGGTACCAGTGAACCATTTTCAGCGTTAAATATTAAAGTTTGGAGTAATGTGTGGGTGGAGTTAATTTAAAGCTTAAATAAACACTTAAACAGTTGCACTAATGGAAAAAAGATCATTACATTCAATTCTAAAGCAAATTGAGAATAATAATAATAATTTATTATAAAATTAATACAAAAATACTACAAAATTAATACAAAAATACTACAAAATTAATACAATAATACTACAAAATTAATACAAAAATACTACAAAATTAATACAAAAATACTACAAAATTAATACAAAAATACTACAAATTAATACAAAAATACTACAAAATTAATACAAAAATACTACAAAAGTAATACAAAAATACTACAAAATTTAAATACAAAAATGCTACAAAATTGTTTGAGTTTGTTCATCATGTATTAAGCCATTCAGATTCAGATCCGTATACTTATAGCAATAAGAAAGACTCGAAGAAAGTCGCTGCAGAAAAATGTAAGCTATATTAAATAATTAGTTTGTTACCCTTGACAAGTTACAGACAAAAAGTGCATAGCGAAGTAGACAATTTGATTACAGTCCTGACTTGACATCGCAAGAGAAGAGATGCAATTATTATTAAACATTAAAGCCATGGGACATTCTGACATATACACCTTATAGTACACAGACTATATATGTATATGTATAATGTTGTCCTATCCCAATCTCAAGTTCCCAAGTAGCTACTTAAACTTGCTCCTCCGCAAATTACGTATGGAAATAAGGGTCATTAGAGATTAAATAGATGATCAGTGTCTGAGTTTTGAGGAGGCGGATCTTTCCTTGTTCTCTTAACGGTTGGATATATATTCTATACAGTCATCAGGAGCAGGAGAAGATAATAGTGCTGTATGGACTTGTTGATGAGGACTTGCCTCAAGTGCTCTTTACCTTGATTCTTTTAATAATAATTACTGCCAGCTCCTCTGTTTCATCTCGTTGTTCCCAAAGGGCTGCCATGGCTACTGCATCCATTTATTATTGTAGGTGATATCAATCATGTTAAGTAGGGCACTCAATTAAAGTCTTCTCTTGTATTTCATTCACTGCTTATTGTGCTTCGGGATATAGAGTTACTACTTATGTATTTTCAAGATTTCAATTTAAGAGCTTTAGCAATAATAAAAGCCTCTATAATAGAACAAGTGCTCTAGGGTGATGTATGATCAGATGGGATTTTGGATTTTGATGGAGGAACCTTCACAGACTAAAATCTTGATGTTCGGACAAATAAATCTTGTTGTTGTGTCTCATCGAGAGAATATTAAATTAAATGAGTCTGCTCCTGAAAAGTGCAGACACAAGGAAATCATACAGTGTGTATCATTCTCTTCAAAACATGTAAAATTATCCTAATTATTGTTTCAAGTACCGATCATTACTATTATTATCACTAAATAAAAGCTGCTGAGGAACATTTACCAGACCATTTCCATTTTCAATTTCAATGTTGGTAAAAAAAATTTCCAACGGCATGAGTATGTACATTATTATATTATAGAAGTATACATAATAAGGGTATACATGCCTATTTTAAAATATAGGCTATTGAAAATTCTGTACTATACAGTTCTTTTATTTTACTTATGTATCCCTTTACCTTCACTACTGTCTTCGAAATTACATCACTCTTCTCTATAAATGATAAAGGTTCGCATCACATTGATCCAAAACTTGTATTTTTTTTTTATTCCTGACAGCAGGAAAAAACGCTCCACTTTTAAAGAGTTGATATCGTGAACCCGGTGAACTTTATAAGTGCATCGTGCATCTTCTATCAAATAAGAACACTCATTTTCATCTTGATTGCTCGTTAGCAGCGTTACGCTGTCGGATCGATGAGTGGCTTATTGCAAGGTGTGCTATACGGACAAGTACTAGATTATGTTATTATACAATGTCTACCTATATACTTTTTTATATTGTTCAGCACCCTGATTTACATGTTCTAGATTGTCAAGCACCTTATTTTTTACATGTTTTACCTGATCAAACATACTGTTTTACATGTTTTATGTCATCGAACATACTGTGTAAATCGTCGTTGGAGGGGCAAATATAACTATCTGCACAGTTGCTACAAAGCAATAATAAGAATTACTACACGGCACTACAAGATATTTCACAAATATTCCAATGCAAAACTGACTACGTCGTTTAAAAGCATGGCCTATGTGTTTACATTACCATGAGTATAGCGCATTTATACGGCAAGCAAAATCCGCTGCTGCTTTAGAAAACTACTTGCTAAGTCTTGCATATGTTGTAGAAAGGGGAAAAATTCCAGCAGTTTCTACCGCTAATGTGTCTTTGCACGATGGTAAATAAACGGGATAGTCACTTTTGCATTCCGAACTTTAAAAAAAAATACTCGGGAGCTGTAGTCATTCTTATTACTGCATTTTAACAACTGTGGAGATAATTACATTTGCCCCTTCAATATTCTTCTTGGCAGGATTTACAAGATCAAACTTACATATACGTAATGTACTCTCGAAGAAGCTTTTCCACGTTTTATAACATTCAACAACATACTTTATATAAGTTTCTTAGTGTTAAACACACCTTTTACCAAGGGTTTGATATCGTTGAGCATAAATATCTTTTTAGCATGCGTATATTGTATACAGTCCTGTCAAGTGCTTGTTGAATGGTTTTGATCTGTCAAAATCAAAATGAGACGATTTAAAAACACAATATCTCAAAATCAACAGCATCTCTATAAAGCAAAGTCTCATGCTAACAAGAATAAAAGCATTTTGGAATCCTTTTCTGTACAATACTTTAGCACCTTCAGTGTTCATATTATAGCCTTACCACAGCACCTTCATCAGCACATCAGCAGCAACAATAATAGCAAAAAAAAAGAGTAACACAATAAAAACAGTTTCAATTTCATCGCGGCCATGAGGTCCACACGGATGACGGCGGAGTGATTGATCAAAATCAAAGAACAACAAAAGCAAAATATAATGAAATGATTCATCTCCGTCCAAACCAGCTAAAGAGCAAACCCATCAGCATCATTCGGATTCGAAGCATATTCTTATTATTTATTAATGATCTTCATGTTCGTGTGTGTTTTTATAGCTTTACTGTCAAACTTTGAGCTTCTGTGCTGTTGCTCCTATAAATTGTATTTTTTAACAAAATGCTGCATGCACATTTCTGATATGTATTATAGTATTATATGCATATACATACGAATAAATAGTAAAATGCAAATATAAAATT
>JAQGAK010001621.1:0-28994 GCA_034696945.1 Lipothrix lubbocki | reverse complement strand
TTTATTTCGAAGTACGTATACAGTTCGGTGAGTTCTGCATCAGTCGGGACTTGAGAATTTTTTAAAATTTGAAACCCCTCAGTAACATCGTCTACAGGCAAAAATGAAAGTGCCGCCAAGGATTTAACCAAAATTTCTACTCCTGGATCCGACTTGTACCTCTTTTTAAGAGACGTTGGTACTTGACGCCAAATACACTGCTGTAAGTGGAACAAGCACGTTTTTATATTGAGATGAGGAAACTGGAGGCACAGCGAAATAATTACCGCCTTTTTAAAATCTATAATAACTGTAGGGTTGTTATGTAAGCCATTTGCTTCTGTCCTAATCATGTTGAATAGAGTATTATACGTCCGTTCAAATTTGTTTGGTAGCAATGCGTAAACAAGTGGCAAACAGATCCCAGTGTCCAACATTCCGTGTAGTACGTATAGTTGAGTATATAACTTAGGCGCAATATCGAACGTTCCATCCATTATTATCGTTAAACAATGCTGCAAAATCTGTTAAAATGAAAACAGTAAGAGTTAAAAACAATTGTTGCATTTACATCGCTATAAATGTTAGCATTCAAATGAATTAGATACTCATATTTACCTTGAAATTATCCATTGTAGCAAATACAAATAGACGACCGCTGTCAACAGTCTCATCTTTTAGCAAGAATGGTGTACCATTTTCAGTTAGCTTTACATTCGGTGGTATTACAAGTGAATGATAGCTTTCGGGCTCCTTTTATTTAGTAAATTCCCGTGACCTCCAAAGCCTAATATCCCTCTTTAAATGATCATCCTTTGGTGAGGCTGGCGCAATGTTCTCTGGAAAAGTTTTCAGCACCGTATCGCTCACAATGCAGGGTGACTCAGAAGGATTGGACAATGCTCGTTTCTTCCGTTTATGACGGGCAATTTCAAATTGTAGACTGTTTAAAAAAAAGAATTAGAAATCTTTCGGTTATCATATTATTGTAATTAAAATGTAATAAACACTACTATATTAAAAGGAAAATAAAATTATCTGGCTTACCTTGTAGTAGATTCTCTGTAACAGTTGTGACTGCTAAACTCTTCAAAATTATCTTCCCATTGATGGATTCGACCAGAACACCGGCAATCACAACACCGCCAAACCACAGTTCCACATTTTTTACGGTTTTTTTCCACGTATGAATGGGAGTTAAACATCAACTTTTGTTTACCTCTTATGGAATTTATAAACGTGGCCATTTGTAGTGATTAAGAACGAACGGAAATGAAAACCTAATGTAACTTCAACTCGATGAAAGTGACGGATGCAGTGATACATTGTGAACTTAACAAATATACAGTAAGGAAGTAATTATTCATACAATATCCAAACATGCAGAGTTCACCTATATTCTGCAGGGAACTTTGCAAGCATTGAATATTAATTGTTGGAAGTTTACTGGCTTACTTTGATTTTGTTGCAAATTATTTTTGGTTGAATTAATTTTGGCTGAGATTATATTGGTTGTAAATTATTATGGTTCAAATACAAATTGGTTGAGAAGGATTTGGTTCAAATTCTGGTGGTTCAAACTCGGTCTGGTTGAATTGTTTTTGGCTGAAATAATTTTGGTTTAAAATTCTGAACCAAAAATTTCTGGTTCAGAATTCCTTTGGTTCAAAATTCCTACACCCTACATACTTAAAGCAATATACTAAGTAACTAATTTATCATTAAAACTTCCAATAATTAAGTATAGATATTATTAAATAGAAATACCAAGTACATTGTATCTAATCTATAATAAGTCCAGTCCAGGATACAGGAACAACCGAAAAGCTGATGAAATAATTTCTTAGAAATTTAGATTTTGGCATTAAAATTACGAAGTTGAAAATAAAATTTAACCCTCGTAAGTAAGAAGCTACATCAAAGAATAAAGCCGTCCTGGTAGTTAATTTTCTAATCTATTCTTGTGTTGGCTGCAGAAAATTCAACAAAGTTGCGGCATGAATTGGGCCGTGCTTCTCTTTCGCGTCTTCCAAAGCCTCAGGGTTGACAATATCCAGATTCACATTTTCGTTCCACCTCCAAATCAGACGGTTCTGCATGGAGAACCTGCACAAAAACAGTTATTCAATTGAGAAGTTAAATTACACCCGAAAAATATTTTTTGTTATAATTTATAAATAACAACTGTACGTCACATCATAACACTAAAAATGTTAGGAAACTTACAAGAAGTCTCCGGGGATGGAATTCTGCTTGATCGTCTTGACCAGCAAAGCTCCTGAAGGTTTGAAACACAGGTCAAATTTAGCGTCCTCCGAATAACGTGCACCGTCAATTGGGTAAATGGCTTCATTGGTTGGAGCGCCACTACCGCCTTTCAAACATTGGTATGTGTTTCTGGTAGAAAAAAATCACAATAAGTTATATCAGGAAAGCTAATTATCACATACCTATACGTGCTCATTACTCATTGTTTCCGTAACACATACCTGCGAAGGATCCCATCAACTTTCGTCAATTCATACGGTGTTTTTGCCCGCACGGCTGCAATATCTGAACGGTTGGGGCGGTCCATGGCCCGAGCGAATTTCAAGCACAACTCCAACCTAAATAAATGAAGGAGTAAAACACAGACGGTAAAACAGTGCAGTACAAAACAATACGTAAACAAAATAATATTATTATACGTACTTAAATGCATTTAAACTTAATTTTATCACTTTATGTATATATAACAAAATACAATGTTGAACACATGTTGGTTTTCTACTCTTACCTCTCTTCATGAGGGAGATTCCGAATGTCTTTTCCTCCTAACACGAGAGCATCGATGATTTGAAACCCAGTGGTAATTACCTGTCTGTTTTCGTAGATTACAATTTCATCGACAACATCTCCATACACCAAAGTGTTGGCGGAAAGTTCGATCTTATCATTAACTTTGGTCCATTTAGATGCCACAAAGCGGTAGATCTCACCATCACCTAAACCTACAGAAAGAATCAAGTTATAAGTACCTAACTATGCATATTATATAACAAAATCTGTACTATAATCAACTCACTACAAACTATATTCATGTCACATTTACATCTAAACGGATTTTAATATAATTGATAATAAAACCTACTCAAAAAGAATCCACGGTCTCTGCCAACCAAAAACAAGTGCCACTCCGAGGGATTTATCAACTCATCCTCCAGCGTCTGAAAATTTAGCTCCTGTTCACCCTCGCGTTCAATTCGTGTGAAGGTGTCTAACAATATATTAATGAGCAAGTTTACAACAAACTTTTAAACCATTCGATTTATATTAAAATCATCCATAATACACAACAATAAATAAATAATAATTAAATAAATAAAAAAAATATTAAATAAACAAATAGTAATCGAATAGAGTGGATGAATCAACAAACCTGGAGGATAAGGAGCCACGAGCTTGGCAGACCTAATCTCGGGGGAGCTCCCTTCCGTGTACTTCGCTCCAATAGTGAAGTTTCTCGGGATGCCCCACAAAGTGGTGGATTTTCTAATGATCGTCTGCAAATGCTGTCGAATCATGTGCTGCGTGCTTCCTCTTTTGATTTCATCATTTAACCGCCGAGTTTCATCCAACTGCATCTGTCCATACCTGTGTACAAAATCACCCATAATTATACATTATTAATAAAAATTACTATAAGTATAGTGAACATGGGAGAAGACTTGAAGTGAGTTTTCCCGACTTACATTTCATTGACGCTCAGCATAAACTCCATAAATCGATCATTATTTCGAATGCAGTGTAATGGAATCAGTTCCTGGATATCCGCTACTTGTTGGTCTGCATTTTTGAACCTGCAAATTAAAACGACAAACGAGGTCAATCAGGAGTAATATAGTGTCCACGTACATACATACTATGGGCTAGCATCATATAATGTGTTATAGTAAATGGCGTTTTATTATACTGACTGAATTTATTAAAAAATTATAAAGAATAATTTTTAATAACGACAAAATCAGTTTTCATATAATCTTACATTCTCTGTGTGTTCTTAAAAAACTTTTGACAATCAGTCAAGTAGTTGATCACTTCCCGAGTGTAGCGAGTCATTTTTCTCCATTTGCAAATCACGTAACGTTCGGAACTTGCAGGAATGGAAGTCTCTGGTTTATGAATCGTTACTGAGTCAAACATTTGGTGGAGAATGAAAATCAATCCAACAGTGAATGGAGTAAACATGTCGTATGTTCGCAGAACGAAATGCCCACCTGAAGAATTTAATCACTTCAACTCAGTCTTGCAATTTAAGGATAAATGCATAATTATACTTACACACTTAAAAATGCCATTTGATTAAGAGATAATCCTATAAATTTAAAAATCTTATAAATAAAACTAAAAATGCATTCAATAAATCACTTTACCGTCTCGGATGATAGAAAGGGCGATCATGACTTCCGCAAGGATCATGTATTTGCATCGCAATTCCTTCTTGTCTTCATCTCCTTCCGACGTGTCTCCCTGTAATTCAAAGTTCAAAAATTAAATATTTTATCGAATTATTATTTTAACTAATGCATCATAAATACTAATACACATTAGTTTTTTCGTGCAAGAAAATTATCGTATTCCCTAATTCTTTAACATCTAAATTTATAAAAAATACGACGTCAAAAGAAGCAAATGGAATTTTGAATCATGTTGAATACCTAACAGAGAAAAACTGCCAAATAAATTATTCATAGGTGGGCAGATCCTCACTCACTCAGACACGTCCTTACGTAAACGCTTTAACCTGCCATCTAGGATTTGGGATATGCAACAAATAATTACAAAAGGTATGAAAAGACACTTACCCCCAGAGCAACTGCAACATGAACTCCTTTCTTAAACGTGGTCTTCCGAACATTTTTGATAAACCAATTAACATCTTCTGGAGTGTGAACATCTCCATTGCCCCTGGTGTCATAATAACCTGAATAATAAACAAGGAAATGCAATACGTGAGACAACAAAGAAAATACTAAAAGAATATCTTCACCAATCTAACCATAATTTTTGTTTCTGACAATTATTTAGTGAAATATAGCGTATGAAGTCTAAATTCATAAAATTGATTTTGCTTACCATAAATCGCCTCGAAACTGTCCTTAGAGAAATGTGGCTTAAGTGGAAGATCCCAGTCCAACTTCTTAGAAGTAAAACCAAATCCTCGAGCATTCCACTGTTTTTTCCACAGTATGTACCTGTGATAAACCGATTATTTTATTGATTAGATATTTTTAGTATTTTTTAGTGCGATTTCCCATATGTAACGAGCCCGAAAACTTCCAGTGAAAAAATTTGATAATAAATCTTCAAGATACATGATCACTATAGGTGTAAAACCATTACAAACAAGACGAAATAATGGGATTGTGTAGATAATTTTCTTTAAAAACGTTTTTAGCTGGAGAAATATTAAATTTTTATAAATTCACGAATTAATAGTTTTGCGCCAACAAGCTTCATTCAACCCATACATATCAAAACTCTTTGAATTTAACATACTACATTAGCCTCCCCAAAACTTTTTTTGTACAACGGAGACAATTGCTTTACGCACAAATAGTAGGCTATAGCAGCGTGCGTCAACTACGCCAACACTTTTCGCAAACTTTGGAGTTATTTAGAGGATTTTTTAATTTGCTTAAACAATCCTCACCTACGTTCGCACTAGAATCTCGCTTTTAAAATCTCGCCGTATACAAAATACATGACAACCAACTAGTGTTTTTTCACTTGCAGAGCACCGGTTTGAAGCTAGTCTAACATACCACACCACCAGCTGAGTCCTAAAAGTTGCACTCAGAACATTATACAACTTCCGCTGATTCAAAACCTAACCAGATGCACATTTGAGCTCCCAATTAAAGCCGATAGATTGTCCTTAATCAATCGGGGCTTCCGAATCAAAAATTCTCGTTGCAGTTTCCACTCTTCACATGCAGGTTATCAAGGTACACCACTAAATCATATCAATGTTATGTGAGCGGTGCATTAAAATTTGCACCCTCAATTACAATAAAAAATCGACAACTTCCAAATTACGGAGTCAAGTTGAACCTCCTAGACATTAATCACAATAGGGAATGCGGATTGAAGCTTTCTTACTCTGTAAAGCCTCCTGGTCCTCCACAAATATCGGCGAAGTAGAGTAACTCGTTGGGCCCCAACAAGGACTCATTTCTGGAGTTTCTTGGTTGACTAAGCTGGAAGTCGGTGAGCGCGTCGATGTTTGCCATCTTGATCAAGTCCGAGTTGCAGAACCAGGTGTCCTTACCAAATATTTTTTCGAATGAGCTCATCCGATTCCTCACCTCGAAAAACTTCTCTTTGTTGACTTTCAGGATATCGTACTATATAAAGATTATAGCAATTATATACATAGTTGAAGACAAGATGACATCAAAATAACGCACCACCATTTAAACTTCGAAATGTGAAAATGGATTTACTTTGACGTCCATGAGTTGCTGCAGGATATGAGCTTTGCAGAACGTTGTGTCAACGTAAAGCTCCGGTTCGACAGGGCCCATCGTGCGGCCGAGAACCAACGAATCATAGGAAAGATCCATAGTTGCGCCACGTCCAAACAACCACCTCAATCTGGATTGTTCGTTCGCAAGAGCTTTCTGTGATCAACAATGTTATTAACTAAGATATTATTCATTCACAAAATAGTCTTCCAGATATGAATCCAATGCAGCAATACCCTTCAACGGTACTTCGCCACTTTAATAGAGGAATGGTAAGAGCAGTGTCACCGAATTTAACTTCACAAAAACCGTCTACACACAATCTCTAATAAGGTTCGGTTAAAACTGTAATACAACTTTCCTTATAATAGTTTTCCAAAATTACATCAACACTCCAAAACTTTTCCTAAACAATTTGAGGTTACTCCGACCATGAACCATTTCAAAAAATCCCCAGAGCGACAGAAGTTGGTAGCTATTTTCTTTGTTGATATCTAATTGGCCTCAAAACTTGCATACATTGCTCCCACATGTGATTTGGAAGACGAAATTTAACGCGCTGAAATGCAAGCGTAAGACTATTCTGTAGGAGCGAGACTACTCGGCTATAAAGCGAAATATTTTGAGGTTGAATGTTTGGCTTAGCAAATCAGCATTTTCTATATCGTTTTCCAAATATCAAATCTAAGAATTTGCCATTTGGGTACCGAAATTTAAACTTTAACCAATTTTAGCACGCAATTAGGAATTTAGTCTTAAACCAACTGAAAACGTTTTCGAGTCATAAAGAAAATTCTGACTATATTTCCCTACACAAATGCTTCAATGAGAGTAAAGGAAATGACTAATTAGAAAGTTATGAAGACTTTCTAAGCAAAAACAACAATAGAGAAAAAAATTTCTTCGTACTATTGGATTTATTTATAGCGCAGAAAAATTGAAACCTACATCCATATAATTTTAAAATTTAAATTCTAGAATTCGAAAAAAATGAATGAAATCATTCGAACGAATTTTAACTATATTAACAATAAAAAATTGAATTACAATAGTAGTTTTTAAGTTTAGTGTACTAGTCAGTTTGTATAATCTAATTTTTTGAAAGATTTGTCAATTTATGTATGCCAAGCTGAAATACTTGTTTCAGAGCTACTACAATCCATTAATTTGCCTATATAACTATTCGTGAGTATAAATCTCGCGACAAAGTTACTGTAATAATTGCTTTACTGGAATTGGAAGATTTGCCCACCTACACTTGGGTTAGTGCTGTTTAGGGTTGACAGGTTCGATAACGACATCGATTATTATCGAAACTTTTTTTACTTCGATAATGATCGATAATTATCGAAAAATTCACCGATATTATCGGTTATCGATGTTTCAAATTTTCAAAATTTTTTGGTTAAAAAACGACTTGAAATACATTTTCTCAATACTAAATAAATAATTGCGTTCATAAAGTTGTAATTTGAACAATTTTCACCCAATTTCAAGAACTTATAATGTCGCAACCAACAATTGTCATTTTTGCTTGTCATTTGTATTCAATCATTACATTGTATTCATCATTCATTTGTATTAAATATTACACTGTAACAAATGTTGAGAATTTAATTTTGAATCTAGTAATTTTTTGTTTTTAATTTGAATGAAGGATAAGGTCTATTCCTGTTCTGCACTATAGCCAAAATATTTTGAAACATTAATTAAGTATTAAAATTTTTCTGATCTAAAGCTAGTCTTGGCTTACTTCTGTAATTAAACTTTGGTGTTTGGCCCCTCTAGCCATACGATTTTGGTTCTTGGGAAGCCAAATGAATGCGATTAATTAAAGTTATAACTAAATATAAATAATTGGGGTCCAAAAATGCCAGGAAATGTGATTTTTTAAGTAATTTTGAATTATCTACATTATCGATAGTCATTATCGATATCGACGATTTTTTGCGATCGATAACGATAATAGCGATAATTTAAAAACCTTCGATACTGTCAACCCTAGTGCTGTTTGACCATTTGTTTCTAATATTATGTGCTTTAAAAAAATAAAATATAAAGCAAAACAATCTATTCAAATGCATTCCATCATCTAAGTTCAGACATTCAACAACAATCAAATA
This sequence comes from Lipothrix lubbocki, assembly GCA_034696945.1. Classification (NCBI taxonomy): domain Eukaryota; kingdom Metazoa; phylum Arthropoda; class Collembola; order Symphypleona; family Sminthuridae; genus Lipothrix; species Lipothrix lubbocki. The sequence goes on along the minus strand of JAQGAK010001621.1, from coordinate 20,386 downwards.
TTTCATTTCGCCGTCCAAGATTTAAGTTTTCGTTAAACGCTAGTACAAAAGGTAATCACTGTAACTATTTATGATCGTGGCCGTGGCTTTAGGTTTAACAAAGCAATTTTAGGATTCAAATTAGAAAACATACTTATTGAGTTAATTAAAACAACATTAGAGTGACATTTACCTTTTGCTCAGGACTCAAACTAGGAATTCCGCTGTTCTCCAAATCCTTCCTGGACTTTTTAGTGGTGGAGGACTCGGCCACTCCTGTTCGTTTTGTACCTACAATTAGTATTTTGTACAGAATTTTAATCCAGTATTTATCCACTTTATAATTTGGTTTACCGGTTTTGTTGTGCAAATATTCTATTATTTATTAAAACACAAAAACATATGAAAGGGGCCAACTTTACGGAAAGGAGAACAACCGGACAAAGTACGACAACATCGTCGTTCTTCGTCAGGATTGTGAATTATTATTTAATTTTTCATTTGCAGCAATTTACATTATCAATTATTATTACTGTTCTTTGTCGCAATGTAGAGACAATAGACAATGCCCTTACCAGCCATAGAAGGCGCCGGCGGAGGTTTCGGCTTTCCGGAATCGCCGGACGACGATCCGATACTTGGGGGAGGCGGTGGGATTTTTTTCGCAGGCTTCAGCATTCCGTTTCCAGTCTCCATCTAGAGATTCAATGGCAATTCAAACAAAGGGTATGAACTAATTATAATTTGGGCTCTTTTCTAAAAAAATAACGAGTTACAGACACACAATGGGGAGAGTTTAATAATAACAATAACATAATAAACAGGCACATCTGCATGATTGCCAAGCCAAGTATTTACATGCATGACAATCGCTTTAATTAAATAATATTCTATACAGGCCCAAGTAAATTGAATAATGTTTACAAATTACTTTTTTGTTATCATGAAAATATATTTGTGGAATTCAACGCCATTACGCAAATTGTATGTACATTTATTTTAGAATTTTAGAGGGCTGAGAAAAGGTTGGTAATAAAAAGTATAAATAACAAACAGAAGACTAATTGTCTAGTATGACAATAATGGTTCCAGTAATTTTATGAAAGGAATATTTTCTGGAATCGAGCACAACCACTGCTTAACTGCTACGATAAAATTACCTCAGAGGCAAAACTAAAAATAGGGAAAATAAAACATCCACTGTTGACTGTCAACTGTATTAGAATGGTTTACTTTTACCGTACATTTAGGAGGAGATCATAATAAAATGAAATTCAATATTAATATATTAATACATAAAATACAAAATACATATGTACACAAATACAACATAAATATTCAAATAAATACAAAATAAATGCAAAATAAATTGTAAATACAAAATAATTGCAAAATAAATCCAGGAATCCAGTAAATAATTAAAATGTAAAATAAATATAAATATTAGTTTGCACAAATTCATGTGCAACGCAAATCGCAATTATTTATTAAATAAATAAAAATTCCCACTTTCATCCCTTACTTTCAACTTTGGGATAAATCCTTTGTTTACTTCTTTTCCGTCAATATTTGCAGTATGTATAGTACAAGCAATGCCATGTTACGAATATTATTTATTATTACCATTAATATTATAAGAAGCAGTAACATCAAGGACAGAAAATTTCAATTTATTTACCTTCAATTCAGTTCGTTCTTGACGACTCCTTTAGAATCTGATAAATTTCCAGGAAAGGAAAATCGAAAATCCCTACAAAATAATTCAGCAATGTAGCGGTAGCGTGTCTAGTATGAGCTCAAATCTGAACTGATGATGACAACTGATGGCTGATCTCTTGACTTTGACCTCTTGTCTGATGACTTTCTTATCTTCTGATATTGCTTTAGATAATTTCCCCCTGACTTGTCTTTGTCCCCAACAAATTTTCACATTCACACGATTAACTTTAGTTACAGCGGAGTGCCGTAAATTAATTCAAAATAACCGAACTGTGATGACAAATATTCAGTAATAATAACGATAATAATAATGATAACAACGATATTGCTGTTTACGACGAATATATCAACATTCTCAAAAACAAGTTTTTATGAAAAAGATAACATGGAAGGACCCACAATCTCCCTTATAATAATGTTACCGCTCTCTCTCTCTCTAAACAAGATAACAAGAAGCTTCCTTTTCCTTCCCTTTACCCCCACTCTAAATAAATATCCTCTTTTACCTTTTTCCACTTGTGACAAGAAGTCGTTCAATAGTTCAGTTGGCAATGGTAATAGTCGCGTCAAAATGAACTTCTCTCTTCGTTTAGATTCTTTTGAGAGTTTTTGGGTATTGGAGTTGATGGTGGATGTTTGTGGAAGTTGTAAATAAATTCGCTGTAAGTCACTGCTGCAGCCGCCGTCGCCGCTTTAGCCGCAAATGCAAAAAGGGAAGGAAGCAAAAGAAAAAGAAGGGGAGAAGAGTAGAAGAGAATTAAATGAAGCCGCTGGACAAATATTGTTTCAAATTTTCCCGCGCTTGAAAATTCGAGCCATTCCGGCGAGATTATGCCGACACGACTGACCTTCACTCGTCGTTCAAATCCATGCAAGCAGCATTCATTCCCGACTTCTGCCACAGTAAACAGACGGGGGCGATCAAGTCGTTCGTTTTTAATTTTGTGCGGGGGCTATGAAGAAACTAGGTGTGTGAAATAAAATTCACACAAGTAATAAAATGACATAATTTTATTATGGAAACAAAGATGAGATGAGACTTATTCTTTTGTATTTGCAATATTAATTATTATTATAAAACATTTACATGGGACAATACAAAAACGAATACAAAATCGTATGCCAAAATTATCACACAAAGAAATTGTTACTAATATTATTACAAAAATAAATACAACAATAAATACAAAAATACTATACCTAGTTGCATCAATCCGTAGAAATTGCAACCAAGCATTATAAGATCATTGGACACAAACTTCAAATAATTAATTAAAAATCATTTATTAAATGAAAACTAGTGTTGGCAATCTGAAAATGCCAAGGCGTTTTGAGTATTTTCAAGATTTCAGGTCGATTTTTGGAAAATTTTGATTATTTTGGAAATATTTGTCTGAATATATTTGCGACAAATATTTTAGGTATTTATCTTATTTAAAGTCTTATTACTAACTGTTATCAATTTATTGACGATAGTTTGTCTTTTGTACCATTTTATTTATTTGTGGGATTTTTTGAAAACATTATGAAAATGCCCAAAATGCCCCGATTTTTGTCCAAATGCCGAGTTTTCTGCCATGGGCAGAATTTTAGGGCATTTGCCCAGTGGGCAGGGCATTTTCAGCAGGGCGGGCAGAAACACGAGGGCATTTTCATTTTGCCAACACTATTGAAAACACAAAATAAATCCACATTTATTTATGGAATATTATGCAAAATAAATACAAATCAAACATAATTCATAGCAAATACAAAATAAGTAAGCAAAAAGCACCACACAATCAAATGTTTAGAAAATAGAAAGCATAAAAATAAATGCGAATTAAATCCGTAATGAATGTAGTTGGAATAGGGCAGGAGGAATAAATAATAAAATGATTAAAAAAAATAACTGCCAAAAAATGCGAAACGGGATGCTGAAATATCATGGACCATTTGACTTGATCAGCCCCTCGTCACAGTTTAGACGCATACTGTGACACTCGGTGTATGTGAGATAATATTGTAAAAAAGCTGTACGAGCCTCCAATTCCAATTGTCCAATTCCCAATAAATTACTCATCCCGCAACACAAGAGCCGAAATGCATTATAGGAATAGGAAATATCCGTGGACTTGACTGAATTAATTTTATATTACACGTACTTTACTATATAGGGCATTATTAAGTAATATACAGAATTTAATATCAACTAAAAGGGAAATGAATTCAAATAAAAAGAATTATTATAGTGCTTTTTCAGAATTAAATCCAGACAAATTGACATGCCCTTTTTCGGGTTAATAACAACATTGCTAACAGTTTTTTTATTAAAATAATTGCAATAAAAAGTCAAAATCAAAAGTAAGTAAAAAGCCTATAGGGGGATTTTATTTAATTTAAATATTATGCAATATCATTATATACACTTTATGCACATATCCAGAATGTCACAATCCCAATTACAACAACAAACGGAAACATTTTGTGGAATCGTTTTGTAGACAAAAATAAATTAAATTTGACAATATTCATTTAATTATTGATTAATGCTAGAAAAGATTTTAACCATTAAAAAAGATTTTTACGCTAAAAAAAGATTTCCCAACGTGACGTAATAATAGTGAATTTTGTGTGCTGTCATTGTGTCAACATATATTTATTGATTGTGTTTTCATTTACAAGGGAAATGATCCAAATTTGTGATAAATAATTTTTAATATTTTTGTTTTGATTAAATTAAATTTTGTTTTTATTTATTTTTATTTGTTTTTAAATTGTGTAATTATTACTAATTACTAGAGAGTGCGGTGTCAATTACCAATTACCAAGAAGGTGGTGGATGTGGCTATTATAAAATTAAATATTTAAAAAAATCGGATCATCATCATCACCCGTGAAAAATGGTGGGTCAAGGTCGACTTCAGAAGTCAGCCGGCGGGGTCAGCAAGCAATTTTGTGTTTGGTGTCAAGAGTGCAAGCAAACCCTGAAATACGTCTTGCCCACCCAAAATGGCAAAAAGGAATTTTGCTCGGAGATCTGTTTGGCGGAGTTTCGAAGAGCTTATAATAAGGTGAATAAAGTTTTTTCTAATTAAAGTATTTTTATTCATTTTTGCTTTGGTATAGGAAATAAATACCATCAGGTAAATGATGATGCTGTGTAAGGATGTAATACAATGTGATGCGAGTAAAAAAATAAATGAAAAAACAAATACAAAAATTAATACAAAAATTAATACAATTATTATAAAAAAATTAATACAGACAAATATTAATACAAATATTAATACAAAAATTAATACAAAAATTAATACAAAAATTAATACAATTATTAATACAAATATTAATACAAAAATTAATGCAAAAATTATTACAAAAATTAATACAAAAGTTAATACAAAAGTTAATACAAAAAATAATACAAAAAATAATACAAAAAATAATACAAAAAATAATACAAAAAATAATACAAAAATTAATACAAAAAATAATACAAAAATTAATACAAAAAAAATACAAAAATTAATACAAAAAATTAATGAAAAAAATAGGAAAAAAAGGAGTGGGGAAATAAAAAAGGGAAATCTAGATGGATTTAACATAAAATAGACAAATTGACTCACGCTGCACATCCAATTCGACAGAGATGGAGGTGCTGCCGACGTCGTTGGTCGCCGTGACTTCATAACGCCCTTTGTCCTCCTGACTCGCCGATGTCAAATTGAGGACGGGCAAGTTGCCCTTCCCGGACTTGACGGCCACTCCATTTTTCGTCCATTTGTAACTGATCTTGTCCGGATTCCCTTTCGCCTTCACTTGCAAAACCTTCGGCTCACCCTGCACCACCGTCACCTTCTCGCCCATCGTCTCCATGAATTTCGGCTTGTCTGCAATTTTATCACAAACAGTTTTTGTCATTTATTCCATTTCAATGACGTTTGGTTTGGGTGTATTCCAATTTAAACATTTTTTAATTTTACGCAATTTTTTTTGTTGATTTTGTATTTTTTCTGAATTTTTTTGTTGATTTTGTATTTTTTCTGATTTTTTTTGTTGATTTTGTATTTTTCTTAATTTTTTTGGTGAATTTGTATTTTTCTCGATTTTATTATTTTGCTGAGCGGGAAAACAAAATAATTAATTTTTAACCCCGCATATAGTAGCTTGAGGACACGGGGAAAAACAAATAATAAAATCGAGAGGGGAATGCTATAAAAGAAATGAGAAAAAGAAGATGCTGGAAAAACCAGGGGAGGAAAAGTATTTTGTGGATCTGCCAGCAGAGAGACTCAATTGATCTCCCTTGATCCCGTCGTCCAGGAGGGGGTGACTCTCAATTTGTCAAAGTTCAAGTGGAGTGCGAGGAATCAAGTTTTCAAGGGGAAAATAGTCCTTGTCCCTTTTCTCCGCGACTAAAAATACTCGGGGAATAAATAAATAAATAAACCACTCAGGTAAAAAATCCTTGAATTATCCTTGAATGAGTCACTCCTCCTCCTCCGTCTAAATTTTCTGCCATCCGATCTCTCCAGGAATTTCCATGAAAATTCCCAAAATTGTACATATGTACGTACTATGTAAATTATATGGGGCATTTACTACATATGTATATACTATGTAAATTATACCGGGCAATTAATACATATGTACATACAATGCAGTTTACATATACTGTATATAATATCGGCGAAGTATCAAAAAGTACCAATTTTAGCATGGAAGGTATAGAAATTGGTACTTCGGGATCCTTGGAAGATATGTTTCAATGGAAATAAATGCGGGAAGAGAATTCAATTTGCCGGACCAAAAACAAAAACAAAAAATCTTTTCCCTTATTTGTAACACAAAAACGCAAAAAAAAGGCAAAGGGTCGGGAATGCCCTGGAAATTATTTTTTAGGGAAAATTCCAAACTCAACTACACAGTCTTCGGGGCTTATTATTAAAATTTTCGGATCGGAGCCGAGTAGTTGTTGCTCTTGCTTGTGCTTTGGCCCAAAAAAAGTGATTGGTGTCAGAATCAGAAAGATTGGAGAGAGAGCGGATCATTTGAAAATACGGCGGAGATTAGCTGGAAATTGGGGGTAGAGATTTACGGGCCTTGGGCGTTAAAAGTTTTCAATTCAAGCCAAACAATTCCTGTAAATTTGTTTTTCCACGCTTTTTCTCAATTTTCTACGTTTTACACGATTTTAACATAAGGATACTAAAGTGCTATTTTCTATCCCTTCTATACTAAAATTAGCACTTTTTGATTCTCTATTGGGAAGGTACTAAAGTACTAATTTGTATACTTCCCATACTAAAATTAGTACTTTAGAATTTTTTTGGGAAGATACTAAAGTACTAATTTGTATACTTCCTATGCTAAAATTAGCACTTTGTGATTCGTTGTCGGAAAGATACTAAAGTACTAATTTGTATACTTCCCATACTAAAATTAGTACTTTATGATTGTTTTTCGGGAAGATACTAAAATACTAATTTGTATACTTCCCATACTAAAATTAGCACTTTAAGATACTGCCCTAACAGGATCTTACTGAGAAATTGGTACTTTTTAAGATTAAGATTGAGAATTTTGAAACTTGTGAAATGTAGATGAATATTGAAAAAAAATGGAAAAAGGGGTGAGATCATAGCGTTTGATCATAAAAATTGCGATAAAAACTGTAAAAAAGGCTATTGAAGGATGATGGGGATTTGCTTTTAATAATGCCCAGGCCATTTCACAATACAGCGATATAAAAATCCCTTGTGGCGGATTAAAATTTGTCATCAAATCCCTGTAAATTTGGTCGTAAAATTCAGGGAAATTGCTCCACGTTGAGAAGCCGAAAATGCGGCATTAAATAAACGGAAAATGGTTACAAATTGTATAGAAAAATGGCGGGTTATGCAAGTTTCGTATGTGGAGCTTTCTTACATAAAAAACCTTAAATTTTAAATGTATGTGTATGTATATTAATGTGTAAATATAGGGAAAAGAGCAATGTATTACATTCCTTTGTATAGGAAACTGTGTGTTGTTTTATGGGCGGGAATTAATTTTTGAGAGCAGCGCGATTTAAAAAATAAATGCATATTATTATTAGTATGCTTTACACTTACAGTTTACGCCGAGAGTGATGGCGTCATGGACGCTTTTCTTAATGGCGGTGTTCAGGGCCTGACACGTGTACACAGCACCGTCAAATTCCGACGTCAGGTCCAGCTCCAGCGTCGTCGTCACTTTCCTCCCGCCAAACTTCGAGTCACGGGACTCGTTCGCCGGCGCTGGGATCACCACTCCGTCCCGCCACCACGTGACTGTCGCGGGAGGGTTGGAGTACGCCGCGTCGCAAGTCAAGTTCACGCGCTCGCCCTCTTTTAGCACTCCGTCCGTCCGGATTGTTACGTTGGCGGGTGGAACTGCGGAATTTAAAAAATTAATTTAAAATTAATACACAATTTCCACAAATTTATTTTTTAATTATTACATCCTTTTTTAAATTCCGACAGAATTTCAAAAAAGCTTTGAAATTTCCTACAGGATTTGAGACAAATCTAAAAAAAAATTCTGGAGAATTAAAAAAAATCTGACAAATTTCTGAAATCCTTGAAAAATTTAAGCCAAATTTTTAAAAAATCTTACAAATTAATGTAAATTCTTAAAAAATTGAGGCCAAATTTTGAAAATTGAAAAAAATGACCAAAAAACTGGCTGCTGTTGTTGAAGTTGTTGAAGCTATAAAAATCATGAAAAACGGTCATAAAACGGGCATGTAACTTTTTGGGTTTGTAAATGAGTGGAAAATAGAGATTTGAAAAGTCGTAACAAGTTGGCGGAGCGTGTGGGGGTAACTCAAGTGCTAATTGCATTCCGAACATGGAAAACAGTTTAGAGGAGAGAGGAAATTCGGAGTTACACACACACACACACACAAGGCGAAATTTGGTGTTGGAAGGAATTGGCTCCTTAAAATTCCGCGACTATTTTCCACGGTGTTTGTGTGTGTGTGCGTATAATAATAAGCGCGAGCCCTTTATAAAGACGGGGGAAATAAGAGTTGAGGGGAAAGGAAAAGTTTTATCCGTCTTGATCAGGAAAGAGCGGCTATTAGCCGGAATCCCTCTCAAAATACTTTCGCCTTTTAAAAGATACTTCTCACGCGAGAAACTAGTTGACATGAGAAGAGAACTTTTTTTTACACTGCGGGGATAAACGCCCGGGACAAATCTTTTGGCTTTGCACAAAACGCTCCCTTCCCTATCTTTCCACTTCTTACGCTCATTTCCCATTACACGCACATATCGTCCACAAAGTATTCAAAAGTACTAATTTTAGCATTGCAAGGATACAAATTAGCACTTTGGGATCTTAAAGTGAAAGTATCAGAAAGTACTAATTTTAGCATTGGAAGGATACAAATTGGTACTTTAGTACCTTGCCATCAAAATATCAAAAAGTGCTAATTTTAGCATGGGAAGGATACAAATTGGCACTTTAGGATCTTAAAGTGAAAGTATCGAAAAGAATTAATTTTAGCATTGGAAGGATACAAATTAGCACTTTAAGGTATTAAACTCAAAGCATCCGAACGTATTAATTTTAGCATTGAAAGGATACAAATTGTCACTTTATGATCTTAAAATCAAAGTATCAAAAAGTACTAATTTCAGCATTGGAAGGATACAAATTGACACTTTAGTATCTTAAACTGAAAATATCAAAAAGTACTAATTTTAGCATTGGAAGGATACAAATTAGCACCTTAGGATGTTAAAGTCAAAGTATCAGAAAGTACTATTTTTAGCATTAAAAGCATGCAAATTGGTACTTTGAGATATTTTCCCCCTTTTGCAACAACTTACACAAAACTTGGAATTGGACGGTCTCCGTTAAGACGCTCGTAATAGCCGGACTCTTCGCCTCACACTTGAAATTGACTCCGTTGTCCGTCATATTCGCCGTCCAACTCAACTCCGCCGTCACCGTATTCCCGTCCACTTTCTTCTGCGACGTCAGCTGCAATTTTCAATTTTTTACAATAAGTCAAAATGTCAGAACGCGGATCTCAATTTAATAAATATGAATATTATTCACATTGAAATTCATATTCTAGGAAAATAAATAAAATAAATGGGGAAATCAACGAAAATATTGTATATTTAAGAAATTCTAAGAAATTAAATTAAAGGCATTCCGGGGGGAAATTATAGAAAATCTGAAAAACAAATTAAAGAAAATCCGGGGAAAATAGCATACGCAGTCCTGGGAAAATTAATTAGGAAATTCCTAGTAAATGAATAAAAAGACAACTCTCATAAAATAAATCGAAGAAAATTCTCAGGAAGTCAATTAGCAAATTCCCAGGGAATGAATTTAAAATAAATGGGAAATAATTCAAAGAAAACAAATTAAAAAGTTTCCCAAAAATGAATTAAATTAAGAAAAATATTGGAAATAAACAATTCTACAACAAAATAAATAGAAATTAAAAAAAATAATTCTTAAACAAAATAATAAGAATTCTTAAACAAATTCTAAAAATTCTAAAAAAAATAACAAAAACTTACAAAAGAAATAAATTAAAAAATCACGAAAATAAATTAAAAAATCACGAAAATAAATTAAAAAATCACGAAAATAAATTAAAAATTCCCCCCAAAAATTAAAAATTCCACAAAATACGTGAAAAAATGTACAAAATTGTAAAAAATCTTGGGAATAAAAAAAATCTGGAAGAGGAAAAATGCAAAAGGAAAAATAAATACCTTTTGAGAGCCTCGGTACCAAGTAAGCGTGGGCTTGGGATGACCGCCGGTGGAAGTGCACATGATTTTCTGGTATTGACCTTCCGTCACGTTCGAAGACGCCCGGTAGATCCGCGGATGACCGGGAGGTTCTGGAACAACAATAACAAAAAACTTGGAGCATATTTCTACAATGACAATGACCATCAGCAGCAATAAGTTTATATGGAGGAACAACAAGGATGTCTGACGGATGGGGGATTGGTGACATGGCGAGAGGCAAAGCCAAAAAAGAGCAAAGCAAGGATGTCTATCTATAATCATAGGTGGGTCAAAATCAAAAATCGGTACATATTCGCCAGGGACGAAGTATCAAAAAGTACTAACTTTCAATACTAACGGGATACATTTTAGTACTTTAGGATCCTTCGGGGTGGACACATCGAAATCAAGTAAGGAATATAATAGTAAAGTAAAAGTTGGATGAAATCGGAGGACGGATGACATTTAACATGGAAAAATGATATAAAAATACGTGTGTCCGTTGTCTTTGGCCTGACAAGACATTGTTTGGCTATGGGGAAAGACAGAAGAGAAGGAAGATGAGAAGAGAAGACGAAAGGAAAAGAAAAGGGGGAAAGACTTTGGTGTGTGACATCCTCCGTGGAGTAAAGTGTGTTTGGGAGATAATAGATGGGCATTATGGGAGCAGGCGGGAGATTGAAAAAAAGGTGCGGATATTTCTTTCTTATATGGGGAAGGAAGGAACGTGTTCGAGATTGGAGCTTTTTTTTCGGGAGAAGAACATGAAGGGTGACTTACGAATGACATCAATCATATGACTCGTCCCTTTCGACTCCACCAGATCCCGATTGATCCCCTGACAAGTGACCAGGACGCTCCTATCCGTGGCCTCAATCTTAAAAGAGACGTTCGAACTCGTCGTCCAGCCCCCTTCAAGTGAGTTGGCCGTCGTCGTGTGAGCCGCCTCCAGGGGTTGACCACCTTTGAACCAAGCGATGTCCGCCCGGGGATTACTCGCCCCCGTCACGCAAGTAAATGTCACCGTATCCCCAACCTTCCCCTCCGCCGGTCCCGTTATCTTCACCTCGCGGGGAGCAACTGCAACAAGAGATTCAACCATTCATCAGGGTTTTAGCCTCAAATTCATCATCATTTAACAAAATTATCACACTCCGGCACACGCCTTCCCTCTTATTTTACCACTCCAGCCACTTCGTTTTACATTCGATGGACCCAGCGTGGGTGAATTTTTTAAATGTACTAATTTCTATACCTTCAATGCTAAAATTGACACTTTTGGACTCTTCGTTGGGAAGGTACTAAAATACTAATTTCTATACTTTCCATACTAAAATTGTTACTTTAGGATTTTTTGTCGGGATTGACGCTTTATGATTCTTGGTTTCAGTATAGCCTTAAAGTACCAATTCAAATACCTTTAATACTAAAATTAGTACTTTATGATTCTTGTTGATAGACTAAAGTACTAATTTCTCTACCTTTAATATTAAATGTAGCACTTTAAGATACTGGGCGGTCATGGTGCTCAAATTTCAATGCCTTTAATACTAAAATTGATACTTCCGTGACAGGATCCTAAAGTACTAATTTCTATAGATACCTTCCACAACACTGAAAATAGTACTTTAAGATATTCAAGGAGACTGAAGTACTTAAATGATCCTTCGTCGACAGTAATGTGAATATCTCTACTACATAACTAAGATACTTCACCGATGATTGTCCCAAATTGGAAAATCTACTTTTGGTACGTGAGATGTAAGGAAGGAAAGTATAAAGTAAGCCCAGATCCTATTATAAATGAAAATTCCTATTTTGTAATAAGTGCGAATTGGAATTATATTTTAATTTAAAAATAATAATGAAATTTATAAGCTTATGAGCATTGATTTCGGGTGAAAAGACACCTCTAATGCAATTTGTAATATTATGATTGGCCCTTATCTCCTCCTTGCATACTTCCCCTATAGATGCAGAGCTCATAAGGTATAGCTATACTAGTATATATAGCATATACTATAGCTATACATACTATATATACTATAGCTTTATATACTATATATACTATAGATATACTATAGCTTTATATACTATATATACTATAGATATACTATAGCTATATATATACTATAGCTTTATATACTATATATACTATAGCTATACATACTATATATACTATAGCTATACATACTATATATACTATAGCTATACATACTATATATACTATAGATATACTATAGCTACACTATAGTACATGTGGAGATGATTAGGAAAGAGCTTCCCCACACATGCTCCCGTTATCCTTTAATATCTTCCGGTCGAAGGACCGCGAATCCGATATAATTGACAGCAGCCGAGCCGGAGAAGGTCCGGGATTTGGACGACCATCGACGACGGGCAGAGCGTCATCAGGGCAGATAACGCCATATGGCAATTAACAAAGAAATATCTAACAATAGTAAAGATATAGAGGAAGCTCAAAATTTGTTGTTGTTCCAACATATAAATGCAATCGTTTGGCGGGCAGAAATGTCTAAACTTGGAGCTGGAGAGAAAGCGGGAACTTGGAGCTGGAGAGGAAGAGGGAAAGAGCGGGAGGGAGGAGGAATAACGGGAGGAGAGGAAGGGAAATTCAGATCAACAACAAGAACACCAACAACAACAAGATCAACAAGAGCGGGAAATGCATCGGAGAATTCCTCCCATTCCCAACTATTATTATTATTACTGCTCGTCCTCTATCGCCGCGGGATAATGGACTTTTGAATCCTGATCCTGATCCAGGGCAACTGTCCTGCTCTACAATGCTGTGTCTCTCTCCATTAATGCACTGCTTCCTCAATTATCCCTCCTGTCTGTCTCGGGGAGAATTGCATTGCAGTGTGGGGATGGAGGAGGAATTCCCGTAAACATAAAATTCCACGCGCGGGGAATGTCGCGGAGAAGAGGGAGCCCCGGGAAATTAGAGCAACTCCACTCTACAGATATATAACTAACTCTAAAGCATTCGGGATGTAAATCTAGACAAATTAGTCGGGTGGAGTTGGAAGACACGACAAGGAGTCACGGAACCTTCATTGCTTTCCCAATTCTCCAAAAGTAAATATCATCTGCTTAAAGGGAGAAATAGATGAGGCGCTGGAATTCCGACACATTACGCCAACAACAAGTATACGTACAGGGGAAATGACTCGGGAAATAAATTAACCTGTACGCGCCCCTACTTACCACCTTTTACGCATTTCCACCATCACCGACGGGAAAACACACGCGAGAGAGATTGTCGCGATCTCAGACAAATACACTTCGTATATGTACGTCCATGTAAACAAATGCATTATAGTATGTTCGTATGTAAAAATATACTAAATATGCACTAAACATCTGTATTTGCATTTATTTGGTGAAGGTCCCAAAGTACTATTTTCTATACCTTCCATGCTAAAATTAGCACTTTTTGATACTTCCGAAAATTTGCATTAGAACGTAGATAGGAATAGTGCATGGGCAAGCATAGGAATGAACATTGAAAATTCATGGTCTAATATGCGCAAAATGCATGGTTTGGCATAGGAAAAATCATAGTTCAGCATAGGAAAATTCATAGTTTAGCATAGGAAAAATCATAGTTTAGCATGGGAAAAATCAAACTTTAGCATAGGGAAAATCATAGTTTAGCATAGGAAAAATCATAGTTTAGCATAGGAAAAATCATACTTTAGCATAGGAAAAATCATAATTTAGCATAGGAAAAATCCATGCTGCAGAATAGGAAAGGAAAAGGAAATACATATAGATAGAACTTCATAGGGAAAAAGCAAGTCTATTATATAAACATAGCAGAGCTCGAGATGTAGAGATATTTAACATAATATGCAGGAAATACGGGGCAAATTCAAAAAAAATTGGGAGCATGAAAGTAAATACACGCACTAAAAAAATAATAGATTCCTCTCTACTTAAACAAGCAGCTCATTATGCAGCATGTCAACGCAAATACGCACAGGCCTTATGACAATAATCGTAAGGTTAATATTGATATTCATGTAGATATGCGAACGTGATACAATATAACTGAATTGCCTGTGTCATAATAACGGAAATGAAGATGAGGAGTTCAAGAGAGAAAGGAAGACCAGGCTTATTTTTCTACGGCGGAACTTCTTCTATGCATAGTTTGACTATTGGCAAAATCATTTTTTTGGCATAGCGAAGTATAGTTTTCATAGGGAAATTCACAATTTTTCTACAGAAAATCCACAATTTTTCTACAGAAAATTCACAATTTTTCTACAGAAAATTCACAATTTTCCTACAGAAAATTCACAATTTTTCTACAGAAAATTCACAATTTTTCTACAGAAAATTCACAATTTTCCTACAGAAAATTCACAATTTTCCTACAGAAAATTCACAATTTTTCTACAGGAAAAACAGTTTGCCCCATAAAGTAAAGCATGTAAAGTGAAAGCCCCGAAAAATGCCAGTGTGACTATAGGAAAAGCATGGTTGATGATAGGGAAAATGCGGAGTGACAAGGCATCAGAAGCGGAGTCTTCTCACGGGGAGGACAGGTTTTAATGCGGATGCGGAAGGTAAAACGGAATGAGGTGGAAGCAGGGACATTGACTATAGATAAAGGGAAATGCATATGCATGCAATAATAATATTATATGGAAAGAGCCCATGAAAAAACATGTGAGGGAATGTGTGGGAAAGGAGGATGAGACGAGGAGAATAAGAACCTTAGAAGAGGAGAAGAAAACGGGAATAATAATAATAAGAGGAAATAACGTGTGTGCAAACATTACGGAGTGCCCGGATGACATGAAATAGATAGGCAAGTCTTGTCTTTTCCCTCCGCTTTCTTTACATTAAACCTAAAATGTATCTTTTACACAGTTCAGTACTTTGTGATACTTTGTCCGCAAGGTCCTAAAGTACTAATTTGTATCCCTTCAATGCTAAAATTAGTACTTTTTGATACTTTGACTCTTTAAGGTCCTTTAGTACCAATT
The DNA here is from genome assembly GCA_034696945.1 of Lipothrix lubbocki. Lineage (NCBI taxonomy): Eukaryota > Metazoa > Arthropoda > Collembola > Symphypleona > Sminthuridae > Lipothrix > Lipothrix lubbocki. Next base: position 4,908 of record JAQGAK010001621.1, on the reverse strand, counting down.
TGCATCCTGTCTACACAAAAATTAGTACTTTTTGGTATTTTGACCGCAAGGTGGTAAAGTACTAATTTGTATCCCTTCAATGCTAAAATTTGTACTTTTTGATATTTTGACTTTAAGGTCCTAAAATACCAATTTGTATCCTTTTTATATTTTGACGGTAATGTCCTCAAGTGCCAATTTGTATCCTTGCAATGCTAAAATTAGTACTTTTTGATACTCTGACTTTAAGGTCCTAAAGTACCAATTTGTATCCTTTTGATATATTGACGGTAATGTCCTCAAGTGCCAATTTGTATCCTTGCAATGCTAAAATAAGTACTTCCTGATACTTGAAGTTTAAGATCCTAAAATGCCAATTTGCATCCTTGCAATGCTGAAATTTAGTACTTTCTCATACTTTGACTTTAAGATCCTAAAGTGCCAATTTGTATCCTTTCAATTCCAATGCTAAAATTAGTACTTTCTGATACTTCGGTAAAGATCCTAAAGTACCAATTTGTATCCTTCCAATGCTAAAATTAGTACTTTTTGATAATATAACTTTAAGATCCTAAAGTGTCAATTTGTATCCTTGCAATGTTAAAATTAGTACTTTGCGATACTTCGTCGGCAAGGTCCAAAAGTACTAATATGTATCCCTTCAATACAAAAATGTAGTACGTTTCGATACTTGCCCGTAGCCTCATCGGTTTGATCCCCTCCGCTGACTGCGGTGCACCTCTCCGCCAAATAGCGCCGGTGCTTTCATTAATATGTACGTTACATGTGTATAATAGAAGTACACGTATGTAGCTATATGTTATGTACATACTAAAAGAGTTTGGTTGTGTTTTATCGGGAGACCCACAGAGTGTTTTGGAGGAAGAAGACGACGGAGAAGGAGGCTCGGGCACGGCAGGGGATATTACCCATGAGGAGTTGGTTGTTCCACACCACTTGCTTTTATTACGATACTCGACCATTATTCGTAATTGTCGAGGCGAAAGAAGATACTCGTGTGGGGATTTATTTTAAGCCGCTGTTAAACAGGTGCATCTCATATATATTACACGCTCCTCACTTTCCACTCCGTCTCTCCGGCAAGCTCACCAAATGCCAAGCCAAAACAAAGGCCCAAATTACCCAAACACAACACTTTTCTCCCACGTCTTCCCTTCCTCGCACCGACAACGGATTCCCGCAATACAAATTCCACATCAAAAATACAAAATACAAATTCCACATCAAAAATACAAAATACAAATTCCACATCAAAAATACAAAATACAAATTCCACATCCAAAATTCAAGTTCCAACTACAAAATACGAATCCCCCGCCCATGGAATCCAAAACAAAACCAAGAATTTGCCAATTTAACCAAGTCCGGAACAGCTTAAATACTATTTGTATCTGTAATCATTCTATTTTTGAACATTTTCTCTCCGAAATATCCTCCAAAATATCATAATTTGGGAAATGCAAAATAAGAATCTAAAGCATCTAAAAAAATATTCAAATGGCAAAACAGGTTAAAAAATTGAAAAAAGGTAAATACATAGATATATTTAGCATATGGATGACAAAGTGCATAAAAAAACAATTTGAAAATTGAAAGCACACGGATAAATGAAAATGATTAAAAAGAGGACAAATGGCAATTTGGAGACAATAAAGCAAGAAATAATGAGGAAAAATAGCCCGGAATCCCCGCCATAAATTAAATGTGATGGAAAGTCCCACGCCGCATTCTTATTCCTTATTACCCGCGTGTGTACAGATTGTAACAATAAATATTAAGCCGGAACGCATTTAAATATCTAATCTTGCAATATTTAAAATGAAAAGAGGAGCTCCAAAAGCCTCGGGATTTTTTCTCTGCCGTGGAAATTCCTCCGAAGGCGCGCGGAGCAATAAAACAGAATTATGAGTTCCATGCCGATACTTTGAATTTAAAGAGGTTGGGAGGGAAATGGGAAGTGACAAATATAAAAAAAAAGGTGGCAGGACATTAATCCCATTATTTAAATCCTTTTTTTCACACTCCTCCGCACTCGTCAAGCCCCAACTCTCCGACTTCAATCTTCTTAAAATTAATGAAAATTGTCCCAAGAGGAATCCCTTGTTTTTTTTCTACCAAACCAGCCAAGAATCCACAAATTTGCCCTAGTTATTCCTATAATTAAATTACAAAATCCACCAACAAAAAAAAATTTCTTCCCTCCAGTTATTTCTTCTACTCATTTTATTTCATTTCTCATGGCCCGCTTTATTATTTTACGATTCCTTTTTGCCATTTTTAATTTATTATCCTAGCTTTTTCATTTTGCGGATTTTCCATTTCCATTCCTCGGATTTTGCATTTTACTCAGGAGTTTTTTTTACATTTAATTTGCTGGATATTTTAACTTTTTTGTGGGAATTTTGAATTTTATTTTTTAAATTCTTTATTGTATTAGTGGGAATTTTAAACATTTTTGCGGGATTTTTGAATTTAATTTTAAAATTTCTGAATTTTATTAGTGGGAATTTTAAATTTTTGCGGGAATTTTGAATTTTATTCATAAAATGATGAATTTTATTAGTGAGAATTTTTCGAATTTTTGGTACCAGAAACTTTTGAAATATTTATTAAAATTTCTGAAATTTATTAGTCAAAATGTAATTTTTGAGCTACTTTCCAATAAAATGTGCAACATTATAGCAAAAAAAAATAATTTGTAGCAACATACTTTGAATTTTAAAATCGGCGGAATTCTTATTAGCACGCAAATAAAATAAAGCCCAAGAATTTTTATTTGGTGATTTAATTAAAGAATTCCCGCAGAGCTAATTGAATTATAGCGGAATTTGAATCCGCGGCGGTGTAATTTCTAATTTAAAAATTGACAGTTTAATTTTGAACTGAGGGAAATATTATTTCCCTACGGCCTAATAACGCGCGATTGACGCTCCGTTGACTCCCGAGGAATTTGGATTGTCTCTCTCTCTTTCTCTGTCTCTGCGGTTGGAGTACGCCGGGCTTATTATATGGAGTGTGTCGATGAGGAAAAAACGGCGAATGTAAAATAGTCGAGGAAAAGCCCCACACAAGTCGTTCTCACACACACACACACACACAGAGACATTATAATATAATCGGCATTGCACGTTCTTCTTTTGCTACTGCTGGCCTGATAAATTACGGAGAGGAACGAGAGACAACTTTTTAAAGCGATGAAGCACATGACATGGCGTGACTTGAAGTCAGTCCGTCTTCCATCCTGACTATAAATAAAATCCCTTATTATTATTATTACTCCTACTACACTCTTCCATTCTTCTCAAAAACGCATTTAAACAGCTACGCTCTCGTCCCATTCACATACTTCAAAACACTTTTTTTCTATAAACGCGCAAAATTCACACAATTCCCTGTATAAACACATGGGCGTACATAATAATTATGTGCTGTTGCGTATAAAATACATCGGCGTACACACTAAACGCATTGTACATATACAATGCACTGTCGTACATACTAAATATAGCGGCGTGCATAAGAAATACATTGTCGTACATACTTGAAATCTTGTCGCTCATACAAAATACATGGTCGGACATACTTAAAATATTGTCGTCCATGTAAAATACATGGTCGTACATACTTAAAATATACTTGGCAATATAAAATACATGGTCATACATACTTAAAATATTGTCACCCATACTAAATACATGGTCCCACATACTTGAAATATTGTCGCCGGTACAAAATAAATGGTAGCACATACTTGAAATATTGTCGCCCATACTAAATACATGGTCCCACCTACTTGAAATATTGTCGCCGCTACAAAATACATGGTCCCATATACTTGAAATATTGTCGCCCATACTCAATGCATGGTCGTACATACTTGAAATATTGTCGCCGGTACATATTACATGGCGGTACATACTTAAAATATTGTCGCCCATATAAAATACATGGGCGTACATACTTAAAATCTTGTCACCCATACAAAATGCATAGCCGTACATACTTAAAATATCGTCGCCCATGTAAAGTACATGGTCCTACATACTTAAAATATGGTCGCACATACTTAAAATCTTGTCGCACATACGTAAAATCTTGTCGCACATACAAAATGCATAGCCGTACATACTTAAAATATTGTCGCCGGTACAAAATACATGGTCTGTGCATACTTAAAATATTTCCTCCATATAAAATACATGGTTGTACACGCAGGCATGACTATATATATGCAAAGTTTTTTTTGTGCGGCGTGGGGAAGATTGAGAGGTCGGTGACGGAGGCTGCCAAAAGGTACAAATGCTCGGATGGCAGTCGAACATGAGAATCTCAGTGGGAACAAGGCGAATGACAGGCCGGGCATTTAGCCCGCACCGCATCCCATCCATGTCCTCCCGAACGGCCTGCCAACAACCTCGCTCGCATCTTAATCTTATCAACGCACATCCCAACCATTATCCTCCGCACTAACGAGAATCCAAAAAACCCGCAGATCTCTTTTCTTAGTTTTACTCAACGCATATATTATTTATACATGGATGTTCGCGCTAGACTGCCATCCTAAACAGTCGCGTTCAAATTTGTCTCCCGAAAACTCTCTCTTTTCTTTCGGTGCAGACATTAGTTGTGAATTAACAATACGTAAAGTGGTAGCCCGGACTCCAGCGGAAGCGGAAACGTTCAGGTCAGATAGGGTTAATTCCATTTTGTCGGTTTTTTTTTCACAATTTGTCTTTCAGGAATTTCGGTTCCATGGCCATATGGCCAGCATATATGTATACCATTATATACATATATGTAGTACTTCTCCCTCTGTCGGACGCACCTTGTCAAATTTTACTCAACCTCTAGTTCCTTTGTCCTGCAGGAGATGGCACTTGCGGACGGAGTTCGTGTTGAGAGCTGACG
>JAQGAK010001620.1:0-29006 GCA_034696945.1 Lipothrix lubbocki | reverse complement strand
ACACGACCAGCAATCGGCCGATGATTTTTGTTTTTAATGGCCCGATGCTGGCCCATGCTCGCGTGGTTTATTGGGATCTTGCATTTTTTAAAAATTGCAACACGTTTAAGAAAATGACAAATATAATAATTTGACGTAGAAAATAATTCTGTTGGAAGAGACTGAAAGGAATTAGTGGAGGAATGATAACAGATTAACTTTTAGTGCAGCGTAAGCGCAATATTGAATTTAGAATAAATTATTTGCATTATTTAGCTTTGATAGGCACAAACATTGATTCCTATTTCGGTGTCGGGGAGAAAGTAAGTAAGACTAAAGTCTTGATTAAGTTGGAAAATAAATAAATGGGAAAGGGAATGAATAAATGGTTTCATAAATGGGGTTTCTTGTACTGTTGACGATGCTTTAAAATGATTGAACTTGCTGTTAATGGAGATTGAAACGTAGGAAGAGAAAATAAGGGAATTGGAAGGTAGATTTGCATTTAAATTGAGTAAACAATGTTTTGTGAATTTTGAAAGGTAAGGTTTGGAGGTTGGAGTTGTATGTGCGTATCTTTTGGGTTGTAAAAATGAGGAGTAATTTGTTGGAGTTGGGTGGAAAAGTGGAAAAGTGGAAAAGTGGAAAAGTGGAAATGTGTCTGGTAAGGATAAATGGGAATAAAAGTGCTTGGTGGGCAAAAGAAGATTGAGTTGAATTGGGGATTGGGGCTTGTAATTATTCGAGTTTTGCTTGTGATTCCTGGTTGGTGTTGGTGTTGGTGGGAAGGAGCGGAGGTAGCGAGACTTTTTAGGTCTAATTAATGATTTTCGTTTGATCCCATCTCCTTGCATGTCTCTCCATCTCTCCGCTCATCCTTTGCCTCTTGCCCGCTTTCTTTTCCCTGCGGAGATGGTGAAAAGAAGGAGGTTGCTCGGGAAACGGGAATATTACGGAGAAGGTGAGGGATGGCTGGAAAAACAGGCTCCATACGGAGTCCGCACAAAGAAATTCCTCCTCGGAATAATGGAAGAGGGCGAGGTAATAAGAAAGTATAATCATGATAAATAATACGGCACTGAATTTTTCCCTGGTGATCCGCCTCGTAATCTCCCGCTCCGCTCACTTTTCTCTCCCGAGTAAGTCATAGACACTGCACGGCACGGGCTTTGTGGGCTTTCACAACCTGCCTGACAATAAGTAATAACGCAGTTTTGTCGAGTCTTCTCAAGCCGTACGGCCAGACAATGAAAGAAACAGAGATACGTTGCTTTATTACGGGATCGCCAATATTGTTCCCCGGCACAAAAGAAGTCCTTGGAAATTAAACTCTCTCCCTTCCACTGCCACTGATACCCGGCCCACGTAAGAGATAAGACACACCACACAAGGTAACAGCCCAAGTCTCCCAACCAAATATCTTACAATTATTTCATCCACATGTCATCCTCCGCGTCTCTTTTTACTCATTTTCTCCAGATTTTATACATTTTACCCACATCCCATACTCTTATTCGTATTCATCTGGAACAAGCTCTCCCTCCACTCTCGTCTCCCCTCCCCAGTCAAAAGGTCAATCCGTCATTTTTCATCCTCTTTTTCCCTTTCTCTCCACTCGCACTGTCGCACTCCCTAACATCACACTTTCTTTTCACAAACCCCGAGCTCGAGCCTTCACATTTACCTCCGGGTTCATCAGTCATTTCATCACACTCCGCCCTTTCAACTGATTCTGGGCTCAGTCATGAGCCCCGATGAAAATTAGATGGAAAAATTACAGGAGATGATTCAAATAAATCACTCTCAGGATTTTAATGAGATTTTTTATGAGTCGTCCGCATTTTCCCTACGATCTTCACAAATTCAGAAGAACTTCTTGTAGCAGTATAAGGGAAAGATTGGGAAGAAGAACGCGGGGCAGTGTGAGATTCTAAAGTAGGTACTGTACCTACTACTACTACCTATATTACTATTGCTAGGTATAATTAAGTATAGGTCCGCTCTACACTACACACGTGCTCTCGCACAAAGAGAAACGTAGATCAAGTGGTGGAAATGTGCGGTAGAGTGCGCTGAGGAATCTCCACCGCACGCTTCACTCGTCTCCAGTCTCCGCTGACTCCGCTGACTCCGCTCATTCACCATGAATTGGGGACGGGAAAGCCGAAAGCCTAAAAGACTATACTTATATAAGTTTGAGTAAAACAGAAGCGTGTGGATTTTAAATGAATACAAATAAGCAATGCCTAAAATATGATGGAAAAATAAAATAAATAAGAGAGAATAGATGCAGGAGGAATTTTGGGACAGATTTCCAACAAGTGTGAGTGCATACAAATATTACAAATAAATATTGAAGATGTAAAAGGGTGAGGAATAGTGAGAATGGGAAATGTGAAGAATGGACAGAGAATGAGGAATTATTATGCCAGTGTATTTGTATTTGTGGCATTGTGGCCTTCCTTCAGCATTGACTTTTATTTTTCCTATTGATTTAGGATTCAGCAGCATGTCGTAATAAATAGAAAAGTTGACGGTGGTGGGATAAAAACAAGTTTGACTTGAAGAGTTTTATGATGCAGATTGAGAAGAGACGAAGAGAGTGGTGCACTGTTCACGTTCACGTTCACTGTGTAATCGTAATCTGTAATGTGTAAATGTGCAATGCAGATCTTCTTATTCTTACACCAACTGCCAACAGTGCCAACTGAACTGGAGATATTTAGGACGCTGCATTTATTGCCCTCCACTCCACTCACTATAACAACATTAGATGCACAATCATTCATCATCTCCATTTCCATTCCTCTGCACTTCCCAGTTCCTCTCCGTCCCAATCTCCCAATACATTCCATAATTCATATGCATTTTCCTTTCCTATAGGCCAATTCCTATTTGTCAATTATATACCATGTAATATCCATGTAAGTCAATTATAATCAATAGCTCCTGGTTTTGTAATCATGTCGAAGCTCAAGTATGACATTTGGTGAACAAACTTGAATAATTCAAGTCAGAGACACTCGTTCTCACACTGTTCATAAAGAACGCAACGTTAGCTAAATCATTTCTGGTTTCGAGTATTGTACTTTTAAAAGTAATACCTTGTGAACTTGTCATGATTTTAATAACACATCTATTTGATTATAAAGTAGCTATAATGAGGTTTATGTGTTTGCAGTAATTTAATTTAATATGATTTTTGGCTAAAAATAAAAAAAAATGGGTAAAGAGTGGGAAGGTGGGCTGAAGGGATAAATGTCATTTTTGAATGTGAAATCGAGACTTGGGGTGTGAACCTTGTTGGGAGTTTGGGAGTTTGAACTTGGAAGAATTGAGTGTGGTGGTCATAAAAGGCAAGTGGTGGTTCTGGATTTGGTTGCACAACTGGAATGTTGGGAATAATAAGGTAGGAAAGGTGAGGATTTTGTTGTTGGAAAGGTGCAATAAAGTCCAGAGTGGGACTGTTTGGGTCTTTGCAGTTGCAGCGAATTGAGGCAGATAAGGAGCGCATTATGCAGGAGATTGAAATTAAAACCTGATTTCTCTTAACTCCACTCAGCTCTGTCCTCTGACTCTGACAATGAACATCAAGTTGACAGGACAGGCTTGTAAGTCACATCTGATAAATGCCAAAAGTCCCATTTTTTTCAAGTCCATTTGCATTTTGGAAAATGAGTCCTTGCGCATTCGTTGCCACGTTCATTGTCAACATGACAATCGGATTCACACACCCAACAATCATTTGGACTCATTCCAACCTCAACGAAACGAAACAAAACTCAACTCCCGCTGCATTTTTCTACCCTGCCACTTCACTCCATTTCCAAGTCGGATCAGCCATTCCATTTCATACAATTCCATTCCTATCAATCCACAAATCCCTTCCAAATCTAAGAAATCCTAAATCCGCTTTCATTTCTCTAGAATAACGATTTTCCTTTCTTTTTTTCAAAAACAAATCCCGTCCGATTTCCATTTTTACCCCACATGTCCAACCTTGACGCTTCCACTAAAAGAAAACTGCATTGGAATATTTCCCCCATTTTTATTTCTCCACAACATCAGTTGGAATTAGTCTGTAAATTGGAAATCCCACGTCATTCGCAGAAGGAATAATCTGCAGGAGTGGAATTAGAATGCGTAATCAGGATTTAAATATACAGGTACAAATGTACAAATGGGAAATGCGCCATGGGGTACACTGGGATCATTCCATCTTTCCCTATTTCCATAAACTATTTATTATCCAAAGGAAAACTTTGAGCAAATCAATTCCATCCCTTGCGTAATACAATAATAATTCTTTTCCACAACCATTTCTTCGACGAGAATTAACGAGGGAATTTACGACGGCAACTTGTCACTGTGCTTACGGACAGATGGAAAGCTGATGGAAAAGCGAAAAGCAGTAGTGGACAATGCTTCTTGTGTCCCATGGAGCGTCACGTCCAAGGAATTAAATAAATGATAAAATTAAAGCTTTGATCAAGAGTTGTGAGGAATGAAGAGCAGACCTTGGTGTCCTTTTCCACATCTTTATCCTATTCACTATTCTGTTAATTGCTCGGTAGTTGGGTAGTTGGGTAGATGTCGCACTCGCAGCCAAGCTGCTTCTCCCTTCCCTTCCCCATTCTCCCATTCTCACTCACAAACTCACAATCAGTCTCTCGTCCACAGTCCACGTCCACGGCACAAAAGCTCCTAAAACGTTATTTTATTTGAACTTGTCAAGCAACTGGTGCTTTGGGGAAAAAAAACTCATGGAAAAACATGAGTGGACTCTCCAAGGATTGATTTTAACTGGTTTGGTTGGTCTATTTGTATTTATTTGCCAAGCCGTGAGCAATCCTCGATGCTCCATTCTCCTTTACTATTTCCCCTTTTCCCACATTCCCTCGTGGAAATACAGATATGGAGGAAGCAAGAGTAACTTTACACAGGTCCACTCGTCCACTTGCCATTTCATCCCAATCCCAATCCCTTCTTCCCTTCCATGCAATTTCAGAACTATTCCTCTTTTATTAATTTTCCATTTCATTTATCCTATTCCTTCGTAATTTCCATCTCATTTATCTTTCTTCCAATTTTTCAATCTCCTTCATGCATTATTTATTCGTCTGTCAGCACGATTTCAAGTTCAAGAAGTCTTCTTCATTCCTATTCCTTCGTAATTCCTCTACGCTCACATGAATTTAATCAATCTGTAATTTAATTATCATGTTGTATTTTTTTATTTTAATTTGTTAGTCAAGCGTAGTTGTTTGTATGTAATAATTTTAATAATTTGTAAATGCAGAATGTTTTGATTTTAATGATAAAATGAAAATGCAGACGAGAATAATAATTATAATAATAATATTGGCTTTGATGACGATGGTGACACTTGAGACGTTATAAAGTTGGAGGGAAGAATTGGAGAGAGATGGTGGTTTGGTGAAGAAGAGCTTATAGGGCGACCTTGTAACCCTGAGAGGGCCGATAGGCGATGTGACCGTGATGACGACGAGAGTAAAATCGCTGAGTCCACTCCTCGTCTCACCATAACGACTCCGCTCTGAGAATTGTTTAGACGGACTTGAAGTAATTAACGCTGATTTTTAAGGAAATCAAATGACTCGACAAAGCGAGATACAAAGTTTGGCGAAGGAGAGGGAATTGGTGAGAGAGTTAGTGTGTGGAAATGTTGGGAATGCAATTAAATGCACAAATACAAGTACCTAAGTAAGAATGAATATCTATTCGAGTCTGTGTGGATTTAGTGTCCAGCAGCCGGGACTAGTAAAAAGTAAAAACTAAGGGGTTGTTGGGAATCAAATAAATTTTTGGCTAGGATGTGCAGTCAAAACAAGAGCAGGGTTTAGACAGAAATTCGATACAAGTGAGAGGGTTAAAGGTGTAATTATCCCATGCAAATCAAGATGTTACATGGTTTTTATTTTGTTTATCTCTGTGTTTCGTGTGTGTTTATGGGGGACGGCAGTGACGGCAATGACGGCAGGGCTAGAGTCACCATTCCTCACAGTCATTAGCTCTTCGCTAAGGCAACAAAGGGATAAAGGGAAGGAATAGACATAAGATTAGCATTCTACGCCTTTCTATTAGTCACATTTCAAATAACTCGTTGCGTGAGCAGAATTTCCCAAAAAATTTATTTCCTCTTCCACTGCCCTATCATTATTATATTTCTCACGGAACCACCGCATCATTTGTTCATTGTCATTTAACAGCATGTTCTCCTTCCTTTCTCTCTAATTACTCCCTGATGTCTTTTTCTTCTTTTGACAGCTCCTTCCGTTTTCCCCTTAAAATCAACTCTCATTTACAAACTTGCTAAAAATAAACATTTGCATTTTTTCACAAGGATTTTTTAAATTTTTATCCGACTTTTTCATTTTTATTCTTACAATCCCAAAGTTCTCACGACGCCTTCTACACAAATGTATTCTTAAGCACTTTTAACATTTTAAACTGTCAATATGTCCGCAGAGCATTTTCATATAATTAAATGGTTAAGCAAGACATAGAAAACAAAATAGAATAAATACGTTTTCAACTTATCTCTGTCCAACTTTTTCAATTATTAATACAATTTTCAATTCAATTAATAATGTAATTACAAAGGATAATTGTAATATGTATTTGACTATTTTGCCCTAAATATGGGAAATTTCCTGCGATGCAATGCGCTGACATATGGGAGAATAAAAATATGAGAAAATAATAAACACAAATAATTATGAGGAAAAAATACGGACACTGGAGTGATTTCTGGAAAATGTACAAAGGGAAAAGTCAAGTGTTGAAAATAAAAATGTGATATTGTGTTGATGAGAAGAGTGAGAAGAGTGAGAGAAAAAGAGCAGGGGGTGGTCTTTGAAGTGTCGGATTTTTCTTCGCGGAGAATTGAAGTCCTCTTACGTGGCTGTGAGGAGAGGTTGCCACTGAATGAGGACTTCCTGAGGTGCTAACGGAGCAGATGAGCGACAACAATTGTCGGATTTTTACCAACCTGTCCCCTCGGGCCGCCTGCCAAGTCTCTCATTGTTTCTCTCTCTCTCGCCTCATCTTCCAGTCAACTCCTCTACAAATCATCATCATCTTCTCACTCATCATCGATCGCCCTTCAATTTCCATCCTAATCCTAATCCTAATCCTGTCATATTGCATGCCCAGACAAATGCTTGACTCTCATGTCAGTTGGTGCGTGGAGGCTAAGTGACCGTGTGAGATATGAGACGTGTCTTCTCACCTTTATTTAACCTTTCCTATCCAGATTAACATATTCTTACCTTTCAACTTCCTTACAAACTTTCAATTTTTGAACCCTATTTTTAAATTATAAAATTACCTTTAAATTCTAACCGGTCATGCTATGCTGGACGCTGGAGGAGAGGAGACGTGGCGTGCGAATAAAAGTTGGAGTTTAATAAGACGTTGAAAAAGTGTTGGGTGGGTGAGTGCAATATGGCGATTGCACCTCCGGACAGCCGACAAGTCAGAGGAACCGAGTGATTGACGTGCTGGAGTTAAGTGTTGGGCTAAGAAGGGAACAGGAAGAAGTAGAGGAAGAGGCTGGAGCAAGGACTAATAAGCATCTCACCTGTGAGCATTACCAGGATCCCCAAACCCTCAGTTCAGACACAGCATAACATAACCATAATTTATCACCGAGAGGTTTGCATTAAATAATTGCATCTGCATGGAGCCCCTGCGTAGAATGTCCATAGATCAGAAGATGATATTTACATAGAACTAGAGGTTTAGCTGTACAGCTCTGTCGAACAAATACTAAAGGATAAGGTGTGCATTAATTGAAGTGCTGTGTGGTTGATGGTTGTGAATTAAAAGAGCGGTGGTGTTGGTGGTGGTGGTGGAAGGTCCAGTGGAGTCAGAATCAGAGTCAGAATCAGAAAAAATGAATGTAGGAACTGCACTCATCGTCAGTGCACTCAGTGCACTCTGTGCATGGAGACCTACATTGGCCAAGCAAATCACATTCACTGCACTTTTCCTACGCTCCTTCAATTACTCACTACTTCCAACAGTTCCAACTGACCTTGGAGCTAGTTTTTTCGCCAATCCAATATTCCTCGTTCGAAGGGAATGGAAATGCGAGCGAGTGGAATGCAATCTTAATTATAAGTATTATTGTGCATATTCACTACTCAAATAACCGATAACTCTACATTTAATACAGTTTATTTTCTATCTTCTTTATATGAATTGAAGCTTTATACTTATACAGTAAATTGTAGAAAATGTGAGATTGTTGAATCTGATTTTAGTTATCAGCTCGGCTTGATTACATAAGGAATTAGTATGTACATTAGGACGCATAGGATGTGTGGATTATTATGCATAAGTACAGAATTATGTGTGTATTATGGAGCTTTATGTGTATGATTATTGTAGTATTACGGAAGTTGCGTTGCGAAATTGGTGCTTTGAGGGCGGTTGCGGGTATTGACTATTGACCGAGTTTGGGGAAGGCGGAATGTTTCCGGAGACTGGAGACTGGTGATCTTCGCTGTGTTGGGGTTGACAAGATTATTTATTTAGAATTAGATAGGGATATGTAATGGTGTATGGTGAGATTGTCTGGATGTGAGTTAGAGGAATACCTATAAAGTGGGGGATATGTACGTTGAATGGTGAGAGTATGTGTAGGTTGTGTGGGTAGTTGGCGTATGCATGCGAACGCGAAGCGATGCGATGGTCATGGAAGGAGTCGAGTTGTTGGGAGAAGACGATGGGCCATTTGTTGCTCCTTCCCATCCCGCTCTCTTCTACGAATACGAATATTACTACTTCTGTACTCTGTAACACTCAACCTCTCCAACCAAATCTAAATCTCCTTCAACTTTACACAACTATAAATGCATCCCATACTTCTTTGACTCAAAGAGTCTGCACTTTGCTGCATTCAATTGCTGCAATTGCATCCCCGACCCGACCGTCAACAACTATTACATACACAGTTTCCAACCAGACCACAACTACTTTTTTCATCTCCAAACCAACTTCCCAGTATCCACCATTCATTTACACCTTCACTCTTCCTCATTCTTCTTTCCCACTTCTCCAGCCATTCCCGTTTCCCATCCACTGTGTCAAGTGTGTCAGTAAAAAGTGATCCCGCGTCAAGTCTCTTCCTTTTCAAGCTCTTGGATTCCCTTCTATGAGGTAAGTCATTTTTCGCTCCATTTATGCATCATCCAGCCTTCACCATTATCCACGTTTTTCAATCTGTCGTCCTCCATGTTTTTATACGCCTTTTTCTTCAGTCATTCTCTGATTTTTTAGACTTTTGCGAGAAAAAAGCTTATAGCAAGTAGGAAGAAGAATAAAGGAAATAGGTTAAGAAAAGAAAGAAACGTCCTGCAAATTCCATGTAAAAATCATAAGAAGGAGAGACAGGAAAAGAAAAACAAAGGATCAGTTGCTATAATCTTCTTGTTTAGACGGGAATTTTATCCCTTGATCATGTTGGAATTCGGGGTGACTTTAGGATGAGAAATGGATTAAATGTACGAGTATTGTAAGGGTTTGCATGCGAGGAATTGACATTAATTTGAGGAGAATGTGATGATTTTGAATTTGGAAATGAATTGGAATGACCCTTGTTGAGGTTTAGAGAGTTGAGATGGGAGTTTAGATGGGTGAATTGTGAGTTCTAGTGGGTGAATAATCTCTGTCATGGATCCTTGTTTTATGACTTCCTACAAATTGGGCAAGTTGATAAAGGAAAATATACGGCCAAGTGATAAATATAAGTGAAAATAGTGTGTAACTACCGGTCATTTCCCGTCTCCCTTGTAACCTTATTTAGCATTAGCCTTAGCGTTAGCGTTAGAAAAGTGAGGTGAGTGTGATTCGTTTAGCCAAGTGATTCCTTTGGAATTGTTGACTTTGTGAATGAGTAGAAACACGATGGAATGAAATAAAAGATTTGCGTTAAGTTGGTGTTGTTGGATGTTTTGGCGTGAGGTCTTGGTTGGCGGAGTCGTGGCAGCGGAATGAGTGCACATCCACCCTGCTAGCCTTTTCCTTCGCATTTCCCATTTACCATTTACCATTTACCATTCCCTTTACTATTGGCAGCTCGTTAAAAAGTCCATAAAGTTGGAATCTGCTCCGCAGGTCTCTCTGTATTTATGGCCACATTACTTTTGCTCCACTCTCACATCCTCGCACCAACTCTCCACTCAAATCTTTATGTGTCAATAATCACCCAAATCTCATCACCCCAGTGCTCACTCCAATCTTAATAATACAAACAATTAGCACCTTCTAATCTTTACGGCCAGCAAGAAACCACCGGAAAATTGCACACTTGCCTAAGCAACCATCACACCACATATCTGTAGACTCCATAGTCAGCAAGTTTAGCGAAGTGCGGAACAACAAATTCTACAATCAACCAAATGTACAATGAACAAATTGAAAACAAAGTTGGTAGTTGGATTGATTGAAATCTCATTAGCAGGGCAATTGCATATGCAAGTATTTTGATTGAGCGAGAGTCGTTGGGATTCAATTTGTACTTTGTAGGCCGATGTTTAAGGAGTTAAGGGAATGATGGACTGTCAGATTCGGACCTTTTAAATATTGATTACTTGGGTCTGATAAGAATCCCGGAGTGTGTTTGTTTGTTCAATGTGAGTGCTCCTCATTGCTCATGTGAGTGCGTGGACAGAATAATAGTTGAGTATCCATGTTCTCATTTACATAAACTATATTTTTCTCTTCATTCATGACTCTCTCAATCATGCCCGCCTCTCTCTCTCTCTCTCACTTCCCATTTTTTGCAACTTCTCTCCCAAAATGTCCATCAAAAGACGAATCGGAATGTTAAAAGTCACACACTCACACCTCACTCGCTCACTCTTCTTCCTCAGACAAAAATGACGGGTTGAGCCACTCACCTCACTCACCTCACTCACCTCTCCTCCTCAACGTCTACGCACAATCTTCTCACGCACCCACAAATTACAAGTAACCTACCGTCAAAGAAGTACCAATTTATATCCCTTCAATGAACAAATATTTATTTTAAGATCCATCCACGAAGATAGGTGCATTTTAGCATTCACTCTCTCTATCATTCTAATCTCAAAGTACAAATCCACAGCGACAGAGCCTTTGGAATGACCGCCTAGTCAAATTCATTGTTCTTTGGGCTCATAATTCATTATTGTTGGACTTAAAATTGATGATTGTTGGATTGTTGGGTGAAGAGTGGAGAGGGAAAATATTGGAGCAGGCAGGATTGTCGTTGTAATAAAATGTAATTTTTGGTAATTGCCGTTGATGCATGAAGAATGAAGGAATAGGAATAAGAAGCTGGAAGTATGCATTACGAGATGGTTTTTTGCACGTTTCGTACAGCGAATGGATGGGTAACAGATGGTCGATGGGGCATCTTTCCGTAGATTTCTGTAGTCAGGGTCTCTTAATTATTTTTGTAAAGTGGCCACAAGGTGAATTCTGGCGGTGGTTGTGTATTTATCGATGCAGCTGATATTATTCCAGCAATTCTGCAATGCTCAACCTGTGATGAATTTTTGGGATTGGGATTCTACGTGGGTGGTTGGTGGTGAATAAGCGATGGTTAGCAAAAGTGGGGCTAATGACCAGTAGCGAGCAATAAAGTTGACCCATGTTATGTTTAAGTGTAGGTAAGGAAATGGAATTGGACGTAAATCAAATAGTTTGATGATGAGTGCATGTGGTTTGTGGTTCAATTGCGGTTTTCCCCATCCTCATCTCTCCCTTTGTCTGCACAGATCAACTCTTCCTCAACTCTTCGTTCAAACTTCGTTGGTGACACTTGTAGCACTCAAATTTATTGCAATCATAATTGCACCATTTTTGCACATCAAATTATTGTGGGACTATAAAGCTCCTTCCAGTCTGCTCTTCTCCTCTTCTCCTCTTCTCCTCTTGCCCAGTCACAATAAACTCGGAATCGTAAATGATTTTTGCAGCAATCGCCATTCCCCTTGACCTACGCTGTCCTTATTTTCTCACGTCCTCTCCAATGCAAATCCAACACAAAATTCCAATACGAACACACACGACTTACACAAACACATTTTGCACAATTCCTCGCATCCTCCTGTTAGCTTTTCGCTCGTCGCTCCGAGTCACCAAGACCTCCGGTACACCCCATTCAATTACTCTCAAGCACATTAGGCACATTACATCAATCATTTCATTTATCATTTCAAGCATCAAAGCGGTCATAGACTCAACTCAGTCGCGTCTTCCCTTCTTGTCCATTCCCGAGATTCCACTCTTCAGAGAAATATCCATTTTTATTTTATTTTTTATTTACTATTTTAATTTAGTATTGACATTCATGTAACATTGTTTTCATAAAAATAAAAGTAATTGAGAATACGCAAGGGTTTTGAAAGACGGCTTGAAAGTTCTGTCGGTTGTAGGAGGAAAGAGAAGGAGAATGACATGAAAGTTCGAGAGTGGAGGAGGTGGGAAGGAAAAGAGTTTATGAAGAAAGATGTGAGGTCGGTGGGGATTTTTTCTGCCTCCAGTATGGCCGTCAAGCAAAGTTAAGTAGACACACATGCGCTCGTCTGGAGCAGCCGAAAAATGAACTTTATCGATTATTTTTTATCCCGGGGATTTTTACTGGGGGTGCACACACATACATGGCACGTCTATAGAGAAAGAGCAGAGGACGGCCTATTAGCACGCCAAAGTACCTACCATAGGGCTTCCAAGTCAAGCGAGAGAGAGAGAGAGAGAGAGCAAAACTCACGAGAAAGTAAAAATCCTGCGTGTCTTTCGGGAAAAAAGCTACCTCGCTCTCCAAAACTCTTCCACACACCGTCTGCATATGCAACTCATCCCCATTTTTCCTTTCAGCTTTCAGCCTTTGCACAGCCAGACTAAACTCATTAGATTACGCTCACTCAAGGCAATTTTATAGATTCCTGGCGAGGGAAGGATTTATCCTTGATGAAGAAAGGCAGGAAATCTGTGCGGAGGCATTTCCTCTCCATCATTTGCATTTTCTTTCGCATTCGGTCGTGGGGAAGGAAAAAAGCAAAGGCGCCAATGGGTTGCATAGATAAGAAAAATCATGGCATTGGATCTCTGATGCGCACAAAATTCTTCATCTCTCCAAGTCTCTCTTCTCGTTCTCATTATGTACTTGTGTATGTATTATGGATCCCGTGTGGAAGCCTGTGTACTTGCATGAGGCCGGAATAATTGAGTGGTTTCCTTCCTCCTTGTGAAATTCCTTGAGAGAAATGCAGGAATGGATTGAAAAGTGTGTGTGTCAATGCGATGCGAGGACAAGATGTCTTGTGCCTCTTTCAAGATGCGTTTATCGCTCAGAGATATCTGCACAAGTGTTGCAAGGGATGCAGAGCTCGTTGCTCCACATAAAATGAGCGGTGGAAAGTTGCTGGATGGGAAATATTGTGTGAGGAGTGAAGAGACGTGTGACCCTGGATGCAAATACAAACCAATTGTGAGTTTCTGCAGTCAAGTCAAAGACAAATAGTCAAATATATAAATAGGCTACGGAGCATTCATTGAACCAGCAGAGTCAGTCGGACTGATAAGATATTCCTCCTTCGCTCTTTCTAAAGTCCATCCATATTTGTTTACATTGGACCATAAATGCTCTAAAAGTATGGGAATTGAGTGTGATGGGATGGGAAATTGAGTTGAATAAGTAGTTGAATAATAAGCTGAAGGAGGAAGGCAGGAGGTCAAAAGGACCAAAAGTGCATAACCGGATTAGCACGACACATTATAGATATGTCCTTTGTGTAGATCTGCATGCTTGGATAAGTCCATGTCCGTAGTACGTATTAATATATATAGAGAGATTATTATATTGAGACTATTATGCACATCACTCTCTCACTCGCTCTTTCAGTCAGTCAAATTGTCATCTGACATCAATTCACGCTCATCATGCAATCATCCTTGTCCTCCTCTTCTTCCTTCCTCCACAACTCTTTAAGCCATCCGTCAATCTGCATCTCCTTCCACTTAATCTATATCCACAATTGTTGTCTTATATAAAATCTTCCTTTCCTCTTCCTTCACAACTCTTTCTATTGCTCCTCATGTCCTGCAAGCTGGAGACTACCTCAACCACCTTATGTCTCCTCACCAAATCATATCTTCCTCTGAATTTTATCATTTATTCACTCATTATTATAAACCAATATTTCTTTTACAAATGTACATATTCTAATTTGGAAGACTATAGAATAATAGAACTAATGTCAAATGTAAAATGGAAGAATTATTCCTCTCATCGTAATCAATGACCTTTAAATCCTAAATTTGAACTACAACTAAAACTGAACTAGCTTACCACGAATTCCAGAATGAACATAATCGAAGATTTCTAAAAGAATGTAACACATTTTCTGCTTATCATTGATAAGTCTACACTCCGAATAAGGTTTGTAGCAACAAATTTTGACATTTGGTAATGATTTTGGAATGAAGAAAGTGAGTTTGTTAAAATTGTGCGGGAGGACTGAGGACTGTCAATTGTTGGAATGAAATAAAAATGGCGAGGAGATTTGTAGAGTGGACTGTCTTGAGTGGGAAGAAATAAGTTGGCTGGAAAGTTTGTCTGTGGTGATTTGAAGTGGGAAAAGTGGCGGAGGAAATTTTCCTTGAGGGTAATGAAAGCGCCATTGCAATGCTGTAATTGTATCTCATTTGACTCGCCATCCCGTTGGATCCCGTTGGATCCCCTTGGAGTCATAAGAGTTTTATGCTCCTTTTACCTTTTTCCTCGTACTGGACGTGATTTATTGAGCTGTCGTGCCCGCAGTCCTTGCCAAGTGACTTGCAAGTCTATACTCCGAGGTGCCCTTCCAACAACTTGATAACTTCTTCCTCATCATCATATTTACGTCTCTCAACCTCGCTCCGTCCCTGATGCCAACACAATTTTTATTCACCAGCCCAGGAATTGATTTGCCGAGTACAACTCGTTGTGGGCTGGTCGGAAAGGAAAGGAAAGGAAAGGAAAGGCCGTTGCGGGGAATTGAGTTAGAAAAGTTTTGTATTCAGGACGGAGGAGCAGAGAAAGAGGGAATAAGAAATAAGAAAGAAGAATAAGAAGAATTAGAAAGAGGAGTATGAAAGGGAATAAGAAAACGAGAGTAGATTGTAGACATGACTAGAAAAGAGGAAAGAAATGAATTGCATGCAGACTCATCCAAGAGAAAAGACTAAAAAGAAAGTGGAAGGCTATGTCTTGCACAAATGAGAAAAGTGGAAGAAGTGGAAGAAGAAGAAAACTTTGGGGAATTTTCTTTCAGGACTTTTCTCTGTGTGCTTTGAAGGGATGGGAAGTATGGAAGTATGGAAGTAAGGCTGAAAGAGAAGTTTGTGAAAGAATGAGAGAAAGAAAGTGTGGTGAATATAAACAAGAGATAGTGGACATAGATGAGTGAGATTGTTGTGCATATGTGATGGCGCAGGCTTTAAACAAGGGCAGGCAGACAGACAGTCGGGTAAAAACTATGCGAAGCACCAGACTTTTTCTCCGAGGGGAGTTTTCATTCCAGCAACTCTCCTCCTCAAGTCACAACACAACCCAAAGGAAAAGAACCAAACTTTTTCCAACGTGTCCTCACACATATACATACATAAGTAGAATTATATGTACATGATATTGCTCACCACCCACTATACCACACCACACCACAATATACTTATCGCGTACATACTCCGCTCCTTCTTTTCCAAACACATTCAAGTCCAAGTCAAGTCATCAACACTTCCCTCCTCCACTTCCAAAAATATCCACGCACTCCAATCCCCATCCCCATTGTCTAGTCCTCCAACAAAAATCAACAAAGACATCAAATTCCCAATCCTCGATCCTGCTTAATTTCATGACGTCAATTCAAAATCCATCGCCTTAACCAACCCATGACTTCGGAACTAGTATTAAACATTTTATAAAAATAATTTTTGACAATATTTAAAAAACTTAAAAAATAAGTTTTTGCAAAAAATTGAATGTAAAGGGGAATTTTGTTTAGCGTGTGGGGCTTTGTTTGATGGGGGAGTTTTGTAGAGTGATAAAATGCGGAATGTGAGGAAAAGTATGTTATTGGGGAGGAGAGAGTGGACGGGAGAGAGTAAATGTTAATGGGAATTGTTGGGAGATTGGACGGAGACGAGTAAATGTGAGAAAAGTGGAAAAGTGGAAAAGTCTAATGAGACTATAAGGAGTAGTGAGTAGTGAGTAGTGAGTAAAGGAAGAGGAGTAGAAGAAATGGGAAAAGAAGAGGAAGAGTAGAGCAAGAGCTGTGTAATAAGTGCTGAAGACGTGGAAGAGGCAGTTTCTCGTCAGTTTACTTAGCTCCCGGCTCTTGTTCCACTCTTCATCTTCATCTCCATCTCCTCATTCTCCTCCTTGAGAACAAGAGCGAATTCCGTTTTTTCTCTCTTCCATTACATACTCCCGCCTTCCATTTATTGCTGCCTTTTTCCCTCTGGCTCTCAACTTTGCGCCACGATGAGTAGCTCTTGCTCTTGTTTTTAACTTCCAGCCCTCCTAAGTATATTATATGTAAATATTAAATTATTAAATGGATAAAAGTTGATGGAGGCACGGAAGGGAAAATTAAAATTTTCTCTGGATTTATCAAGTGAAGAGTGCGGGCATTTTCAAGGATGAGGATGAGGATGAGCGTGGGATAAAGTAGCAGGGATGTAAGAACGTGGGAGAGTTGAAGAAAGCTGAAGAGCAGGAGGTGTAATATCCTCCGAAAACACTCACGTTTCCTCACTCTCTTTTCTCTCCGAGGGGCTATTTACCCAACAACCTGCTCCATGCTCCATACTCCACACTCCATCCTCATCCATAGTTACTCTTTCTTCACTCACAACAATTTTCAATTACAAACAAGCTATCATATCAGTCTTAAAGTCAGCGCGCCTTCGCGTCCCAACCATCCCACAACATGTATAAACATGTCAAATATATTCATATGTGAAATACATTCCCTCGGATTCCAGTATTTACCTTCCATGTCCATTTTTTCTCGCCATTTCACAGCAATTGCGCTGTAATCGCCATCATGTTCAAGACGAAGGGATAATAAATACATAAATTCTTTATTGAGCATAGTATGGCGAGAATACATGAGAAGAAAGAAAAGAGGAAAAGAATAAGGATTGCGTGGTGGCGATTGGGCACCTCATTAGAAGGAGCATAAAACGTTATAAAAAGTCAATGGGTTCGTACAGTAATTGCAGCTCGAAAAATTATTATTCATCCATCCCGACTTTGGATTTATAACCGCAATCTATTTGCCATCGTCACGTTTGCAAGGATATTACGCTCTGCCCGCATCTCCCAAGTCACCTTGATTTACGGCCTTAAGTCCACCGCTTCTTCCACCTTTTTCCTCCACCGGTACTTCCTTTGCTTTTCTTCCTACGCTCCATCCACCGCTGGCCGATCCTTAAGCCCAACCCAGTTCTCAACTCTCCGCCTGTCCTTCACACATTTCCAATTATTACAGCAACCCGCCAATTATCATTCCAGTCTTCCCTTCAGGAGGACTTGGCACAATAGCTCATGAGGTTCTCTTCACGTCTTTACACATCTTTAAGAATGAAGCAAATTCCGACAACAAAGGACTTGTAATACTTTGTCACTTAATCAAAGGGAATGGGTGGAAATATTTTTTACAACGTAATTCACAGCTGAAGTTGACTTATTGTCGTGTAAAGCGTTGTGAATGCCTTGTAAAATGTGGATGTAATGAAGGAGAATGAAGATGTTTGTTTGAGAGATACAAGTGGCAGTGGCAGTGGCGGTGGAAGGAACATGTGTTGAAGAGAAAAAAGAGATTCGAGAATGATTTGTGAATTGAGAAGTTAATATTGTCGTAAATTAAATTGGTCATTGCTTGGCTGTGTTGAGTGGATGGGATACTGTAAGAGAATGAAATACTTGTGTGGCAACAACTTCTTAGCTCTGCTTACCTGTTTTCGAGGCCGTGAGAATGATTGTGGACGTAAGTTTGGAGGGAAGGAGCAAAAAGCCACTTGACTTCCATTCATTTCTTGCATACGCAATGAATGAATAATGGAGAAGACGAGGAGTGAGTGTGTATTGGGTTGGGATTGGGATGAGAGAGTGGGAATATTGACAAACATTACACTGAACTACTACGTAAACTATGGGAAGCATGAAGAAGATAGGAAGATGATTTGATTGAGAAAAAGTGAGGATGAGAATTTGTGGAAGTGAGATTGCCATAAATGAAGCGGATCCGACTGGGAAAGGAAAAGGTTGCCTTGTCTGTTGGGGAAATAAACACCCGCACTTCCACCTTGTCCTTCTCATCATTCTCTCCTTCACCTCCTTATTTTTCATCCTTTTTCATCCTTTTTCATCTCACTTCTTCCTCAGACCTCAGTCTTCTCTTCTCTACTCATTTGTATTCACATGGGCTCAGTTATTATACAAACACATAAAAAGTCAAGGCTTTTGTTGCACAAAACAACCCTGACACTAATGGTAAATTAATGTGAGACTCGGGGAAGAAAGACGCGAGCATTGGACGAGAGGACGAGAGGACGAGAGATGTGCAGGTTTATGCTAATCCCCACCATTTCTCAAATCCCAAATACCAAACAACTCGCTTAAATAGTCCCATCAGGTCCGTCCTTCCTACAAACAACTTCATTTCTTTTTTACTCTTTCCCATAAATTCACAAAAATTAAGTCCACACATTATTTTATTATTTTCAAATTGCAAGTGTATCATACATCCAACGTATTAGGTCCAGTATTGAGCATATCAGATCCATTGAGCGTATCAGATCCCCACGTCGTTGTTTCTCAACCCACCCCGAAAATTATTTACTTTTAAATTATAATTATAATTACATTGTCTAGGACGTGAGTATGGGTGGAGGGACGAGAATTTTAGAAAAAGAGCTATAGAAAATGACGAGATCGTTAAATAAATGAGGACTTTTTGGCTTGTGACTGTGGATTTGTTGTAATGTGAATGGGTGAATGGGTGAATAAGGAAAATGGATTGGAATGAAAATAAGGGAAGTAGATGGATACGCATGAAGACGTATGTAATGTTTAATAGTTAATGGTTAATGGTAAATGGGAATGAGCTAGAAACGTGGAATGCATTGAAAGAAATATACTTATACTTGGAATATATGGGAAGAAATGCAATGGAAGGGAATGAAATGCAGGGATACTTAATGGGGAAGACGGACGAGAGAGTAGAAGGCGTTTCTGGCTCCTCCGCACTCTGCCTTTCCCTTGTTTTTATTTACTCAGTCCCAGAAAATCACTTGATTTTCTCATTCTGTGCCCTTGTGAGCCTTGAAAGGAGTGAAAGGAGTAAAGGAGCGAGTTGGGAGTGCAGGATGCAAGATGCACGACACTCCACTCCACTCCACACGAGGGATCAACATGTCTTATTTAGGGAGAACTATCTGGACCCGCCTTTTCATAGTCCGTCTCCTCTCGCCTCCACATTGGTCACACACATGTCATAGCCCATGTCAAGCACATCCACCGTCCGCTCCCTGTCCACTCAGTCAAGGACCACTTTTTCATTTCATTTATTTCTTATTCTCACGCAAAGTCACGCAAAGGTAAAGTTTTGTCAAAGGCGGTCCTCGTTCCTCGGCCCTCGTCCCTTTTCCTTCCTTCGTCTTTCTCCACCCAGACACAATTTCAACCTACCTTTTATTTACTTTGTCTCCACTTCTCTCCATAATTCCACCCACCAAATTCCCCATTTTTCAATAATTACGCCGTTTGACTAAATTAATTAGATGCGTCTGTCAGTTAATTAAGTCGTCTTGTCCTTCCCACCAATGTTTAGGAAACTGAATTCATTAAACACGCTTTATCAACACGCAATACAACTCAGAGTCTTCCTTAAAAATGGAGTTTTACCTGATTTCTGCATCATAATGGCCAAATTATACAAGTTACACAAGTAAGACAAGAAGGAAAAGAGCCAGGATTAGAAAAACGTAAAAATGCTCAAATAATTGCGCTACATGATTTGAATTAATAAATCCCATTCAATGTGTTATTAGGAGTAGCGGTGCACAGAATTTTCCTGCATCACATTTCACTCACATTGTAGACACAATTTAAAATTCAATATAAAATAAAATAAGAAAAATGAATAAAAATACAAAGTAAAATAGAATGTAAATAAAAATGTAGGAGTAATTACAGATTGATATGATGGGATTTTTGGGTAGATGGCGGGCGAGGGAGTGTTCCACATTTCCATTCTCAATTCCTTCGTTGGCTTTGGAAGGTGCAAGGGTTTGATTGGGCTGGAGGTTTAAATGCAGCCTTCCAGTTTTGTCTTGACTTGTGTTCTTTTTTACCTGCACACGAAACCTTTTACCTCCACTCAGCTGCTCCCGTTGCCCAGATTGGCTCGGGTGTCATTTCATTATTGAAAGAACTTGGAAATTGATTTACGAAGTGTTGACGAGTCTATTGGCCCACATGCTGAGCCCGAAGGAGGACCTTCCTCCCTTCTTTTCAGTCTTTTCCCTCTTTTCTCTCTTTTCCGTCTTTTCTTTTATATTCCCAATATTATGTTGGCTAATCGGCAAAAATTATCCAACATCGCTTCATCATTACCAAAAATAATAGCAAATCGTTTAGTGATTAGTAAAAATAATCGAATGGTCGTTAGAGTTCCAATGACAGGAATTAGAATCAAATTTGAATCAAATTAGAATCAAATCGAAATAAAATTGGGGATTGAAAGGCAATTAGTAAAAATCAATGTAAAGGTTTCACCTTAATTGTCAACATTGGCACGTCCAATTACAAAAGATGTACAAGTTATAAGAGCGGAAGTGCGAGAAAGGAAAGTAAGTTAGGTTTGGATTTGTGATAAGAAAATGGGAAGAGAGAGAGAGAATTTGTTAGAGATGAACAGGAAGGGGTGGGTTGTAACAATGCTTTGTTCCTTGCCTGAAAACGCCCAAAATGCTCGCAACAATGCCTGACCACAATCGTCGAGAGCCGAAAATAAATAGTTCATTTCTCATTCGACAAGAGCAGAGGTAATTTAGCTGGTCATTGAGCACGAGAGATGATTGTTCCCACGTGGAAAAATAAGCCCAATTATAATTATTTTACTTTAATTAAGTATATTACATGACTAAATGTTTATTCCGTACCCGTACGCTTCGCTTCCCACAGTTACACTTGTTTCCACCTGAAAAATGATTTCTAGAAAGAGACGGACGGCGGGAGTTGATGGAGATTTGGAAGGTTGTGGGGAGATTTGATTGAGGAATTGTCATGCTTGCTACGCTCGTCATTTCCTTCTTTCAGCTCTTTGGTCACTTCATTCAATGTGGATAATTACACGTCCTACTTATCCTTAGATTCCATGTAAAAACCTTTAATGTACTTAATAGAGACAATTAAGGGAGAGCGTCCGTGAGAATTGGTGTGACAGGCAGCGTAACTGCGTAACAATGGAGGCAATCCCATGTGCATCCAATATCACAATCCCAACCCAATCCACCACTCACACACACAAACACCATTGCAAACTTTTCAATTTCCAAGCCTTTTCAAACTCACTGCACTTAATTATAATTCATTTTTAATAAAGTCATAAACTATAGGGCCGTTAGCCGCTACTCTACATGTTTTCCATTGCAATTAAGGTAGTTTTTCTCAGATTTTGTATGGATGCAGACATATGTACTTGGCTTAATTATTATTTTGTGAATATGTAATGTAATGTGGGGATGGGATTGGCGGGAAGGGAGATCAAGTTGGCCAACAGTTGCGTGGCAAAATGAAAACATTTCCAGTTGTGTCGAGGCGTGTCGTTCACATGGCATGGCAAACCACGAAAACCCGGTCCGGGAAACCACTGCGAGACTCCAATCTCCTCTCTTTCTCTCTCGCCTCCTCTCTGACTCTCTTCCTCGTCTTGTTCTTCTTGACAATGAGTGGAGAAATTATGTTGATTTTATTCGGGTTCATCTTCCAGCGATTATTTTTTAAATGGCTCATCCAACTCAAGGGAATGACCGCGTTGTTTTGCTACGGGGTGAAAAATCAAATGGTCCCTGCTCTGTTGGTTAAACAATCCGAATTCGGGTTTTAATTGCGGTCCATTAGAGCATCTTGGTGGAGAATGGGAAAAGAATTAGCGAGGAAAGACGGAGAAAGCTTGCGGGCGATGTGGATGGAGGCAATGTGTTTGTCTGTGGCGACGATGCGGTCGGCACTTCGGTCCTTGCACAACTTATACATGGACACATAAATGGCAAGTGGTTAGACAATATTCCCACAACCAACGCAACCATTATTACACATTACAAGAACCTGGTCCATACTGCAAGCAATCAACGTAAATGCATCCCAAACTTCCACCCGCTCCCGCTCCCACTCCCGCCACCACCACACCATATCTTCAGTTCCAACATTACGTCCTCACTTCAACTTTTAAAAGCCTCATTCCGAACATTGTTTTTCATATTTGTCCAGTCCACAAAATACATTTTATTAATCCTCCCTCGTTCCTTCCAGTCACTTCCAATGTACTTAAATAAGGAGAGGAATAAACAAAGCGGAGGAAGAATAAAGAAAAACGAAATAGGAATGGACGGGTAAAGAAAAGCGGGAGAAGAAAGTGTGTATAAGGATGTGCTGCAACCCAACGACCAAGCGGGAGTAAAGGGTTGAGATGGGGTTGTACAGAGGGCACGTGAGGGATGAAACTGGCCTCTGTCTTAACAGCCTTAACAACCAACCCTTGTCCCTGACAGATTTTAATAATATTTAGTAAATCCTTGTAAATATAAATATCCCGGACTTGTTCTTCTTCAACATGTCGAGCAAATAATTCCTTGTAACTAATAATAATGTTTTATTACGACCAATATAGCAAACACAGTTACAATGTCAATTCACATAGTCACCATGTCGAATTTCCCAAACATTCACATCATTTAGTATTTTTCACATATTGAAATTTCCCAGTCATGATAACAAAACCTTGAATCATGGTAATAACATCTTGGTTACTTGGTGACTAATTCTAAATGCAAACCATAAGGCGGAGCATTTTGATTGTTACGTAATTAATTATTCATGTTGTGCTCTATGTATGTATGAACCACTACAAGGCTGGAAAGAAGGCTTCGGAAGGAAAATTTTCAGTTGAGGTTGACGGAAAGAAATATGGGTGTGGGTAGCTGATATGCCGAAAGTAATAAAAATGGAGGAAATGCGTCAAGTGCGTGGGTCAAGGAAGAAATATCAGGGATGTATTTGGCCCGTAGCGGGTGCGTAAAAAAGAATAAAAATCCGAATATGATATCCGTCGAACATCTGTGAGTCTTGAAAAATTTTTATTGTTTTTTATATTGAATTACGGGTGGAAGGAAGCACGGTAGTCATTCAAATATCCCTACGTAACGTACTTGCATTCAAGTACAAGTACAGGAGCATCCTTCCTTCATAACTCACTACAAACTGTATGTACAAATCCTTGGGAATTGCCAATTAATCCCACCCGACCCGACTAATATATCCAACAGCTAATGCATGTAAACCCGCACCCGTAGAATCGGGAAGAAAAACCAATTCATTTCCTTTAAGCTCTTGATTGAACAAAAAATGTTCTTAGGGATTTCGTGAAAGAATTTGTGTTTAAATTGGGTGGTTGAGGTAAAACTGGGATTTGACACCTCGGTATGGTTTCTGGGAATGCGGGATGATTATTTTAATCTACTTTAATTTGTGCTCCTGGCGGAGAGAAATAATGGAATGTAGACGAGAAGATGAGAAGGCTATGAGTATGTGTAGAAGAGTTGGATTTAGAATGATTAGAGGAAAGGTTGTGGAAAGGTTGGAGAGTTGGAGAGGTTGGTGATGCTCGTGGGATTGCGTGCGAGTGTTTGGAGGGTCAGAGCAGATCAGATTTGCCCGGACACATGTTTGATGGATAAATGGACAGGAGTTGGAGGAGGCTGTCATGTCCTCGTCAATTCATCAAGCTGACCACCTTCAACAACTTGACAGTCTCGTCAACTCTCCAATGTTTGCAAGAACTCGCATGCAAATTGCTCAGCAAATACAGATGCAAAGTTCAAACTCCTATTATGTAGGTAAGTGTAAGAGTAAAAGTAGTAAAAGGTTGGGTTGAGTAGGAGAGCCGTTGGGGAATCGGCGCAGTCTACACACGTATACTGGTATTGGTATAGGAAAGGTTTTTGGTATAGGAAGAGCTTGTCCGGCCGTAACACCATTGATGAGTTGTGCAACTGAATGGGAGGAATGGAGTTGCTTGGTTGAGACGGGGCAGTGTAAGACGCCGGGCCAGAGTGTGTGAAGCGAAGAGGAGCAGTGCAGAGAGGAGGGTTCGTAATTCCTAACCGTCCGACGAGGACCATCTGGCCTTAGATATGCAAATGAGTCACAAAAACAAATTTTTATTTTTCCCGATTTTTTTACTTTTTTTCATTCTCTTGTCCTCCCTTTACTCCCTTTACTCCCTTGTTGCTCTTCACCATGAATTGGCGTGTTTCAAAAGAAACTGAAGTCAATTGTACGTAGCCTGGCTGGATTCAACTGCCATAACTGTAAAATGTTATCCGTGTCATTTTTATCTCTTTTCCCCTCACCCGCTCCCCAAGTCTCCTTCCCATCTTCCGCACACGGTTCTGTCAACATCAATTTTGCAAAATTTTAAAAATTTAAATATATTGCTAACCGTTGTAGCAAATTCTCTCGCATTTCCTTGAACATTGTAAAATAAGGGAAACAAAAATCAGAGAGGACCCGAACAGTTTTAATTACTTGAGTGATCTAAAAATACATACAGAGAACCTTGAAAGAGTAATTAATTTAATGAAAATGGACATTGGATTAGACATCGTGTATATATTTACAGGGTTTAGGATTAAGGGCACGTTAGGGTAAGATTTGGTAGTTGAAAGAATGGGGACGAGTGGGAATGACTTGGAGTTTGATAGTTGCACTTTTTCTGGCCGGGGAAATGGATTTGTTGATTGTGCGTACATTGAGACTATTGGGAGAATGAAGATGAGGAAGAGACGGAGTAAATAAAATGACGGAGTGATTGCATGGAGTCTTACCCCGCAAATCTTGTTGAGTCATTGTCGTTGCGGCTCCAGCACCACATTCTCATTTACATTTTTCTTCGCTTTAATTACTCATTGGTGGATTGTGTGACGTCCACAAGCTGATGCACAACTTCTCCAGCCACCACACTCTCTCGTCTTTCTTCATTTCCTCTTCTGCTCTCCTACGGACACGGACGAGTTAATGTTTTCCAATCGAAAATCATGGGATATCCTATAAAAGCAGACAGAGTAAGCGTGCATCTCCTCTCTCATGTTAAAGGAGGAAGGTGAATTGCGTAGAATTGAAATATTTAGTTGAGAAGAGGCATAATTAAATAATGGGTGGGAGTTTGGTGTGATGTTGGAGGTGAGTTGGTGGGGTGGGGACTCAAGAAATCATTAGCATTGAATAATGCAAGGAGTGTAAGTAAGCGTGTAATGACTCGGATATTTTTCCTCCGACTTAATTAAGGTCGCAAGAAAAGTAAAATCGATGGATAATGTAGTTTACTGTAGTGTGGTGAGGCAGTTCGGCAGTTCGGCAGTTGATTGGGAAAAAGGTTTGGGGTAAGTGTTCTGCTGGTCGTAAGAAATGGGAGTGTGGAGTAAAAGTGTCGCTTTTTACCAACCTTCTTAACTCAGCCCCGATTTTCACAATATTTTCCATCCATAATGTATGATTATCACTGTGCATAATGACAGGCACAGGACTTGTCGACATGTCCGTCTTTCAATAATTTCCAACTGTCACTTTTTCCCAAGTACCTCTTCATGCCTCCACGCATTTATTTCTCAATATTCTTTAATTTCAAAGTTCCGCAATTCCTCTACCTTTCCTTTGTCTTTACCCGTTTCTCTTTATTTCCCCACGACGCTCCCTGCCAACAAGAGAAAAACAAAAAACACACACAAGTCAGAAAGATAAAAGTCCTGACTTCTTTTCCACGTCCGATTGAATCGCCAATTTCTAAATATTTATGGATTGAATAGACAGAGCGAAGCCTGAGACGAACTCGTCCCACCGCCCCAGTCAAGGTTTTTAGAGGTGAGAACCTGGAATTTTTCTCCTGGCAACGCATTCCTTCTTTCATTCTGCACCTCGAACATTTATCTATCCTTCTGCTGGAAGATTTATGCTGAAAGTTTAAACACATTACAGCAATCGGCCAACTGATTCACGTCATTTTTTGCTGAAGTAATATTTTCTGTCCGCCTGACCAGATAAGCTGTGAGCTGTGACTGCATTCAATGATTCAAGTGGAGTTTTATCCTTTGATTTGGTTGAGCTAGGTTAGTAACAAACATGCCAGCAGCTCATCTCTTCAATACCAATTTGCTCCACTCATTTATATTCCACCTGATAAAGCGAGTAGTAGCTTTGCTTGCACAATCCTAATCAGTCACACACTCATCACCAAACAACTTGATAAATATGCAATAGCTTCTCATACATAATTACACATATTTCCTCTGAACACAACACACAGAATTTTATTTAATAACTGTGGTAAAACTCATAGGGGCGTTCAAATAGGACGAATGAAAATATTGCAAAAGAAATAACATATGTGAACAAAATTAATTTTTTCCTAATACTTTCATTAAAAATTGCATAGCAGATTATCAACATGAGTGAGTAATATTATTTCATAATTACGGAGATACATCAGCTATAATCAATTTGTTTGATTATCAAATTGCATTGACACACACAGAGAGAAGAGAAAACGGGCGTATGTTATGACGATTGTCTTTTAATTTTCTTCTTTTTTTATTATGACGATTGTGCCTAATTAAGTTGGTTTGGTTGAAGGCTGACTTGGTTGATCTGCACTCGTGCCTACGCAACATCCGTTAAATGATCGGAATGTGAGGCAGCGGGAGTGAAACTCTTAGGAGGAAGAGGGAAATAATGAGAATGTTTTTGGATTTTGGTAAAAATGTGTAAATGTTCTATTTGGACGGAGGTGCGTGTGTGCATAGATAATGAGGATAATGTTGAGGAGGTGGTGACTCCACCTTTGAATTTTTACCCGCCTTTCAGGCCTAGTGGAAAGAGACATACGGGGATAGAAATAGATATTGAGGGGCTTGGAAGTTGGAAGGAAGTGCAGGTGAGGTGACATTAGAAAATAAAAAAGGTTGTTTGGGAAAAAAGACTGGAGTTGAGTGTGTGTGTGGGGAAGGGCTTAATTCGTCCCTGTACTTTTCTCTGTGGCGTATGTGGTCGTAGACGGATCATGAGGGTTGAACATTTAGGGATTTTTTCTCATTTCTTCCCCTCCTGTCCCTGCAAATGATACGTATCTCTGCCCTGCCGTCCTATGTGTCACGACTGTAAAAATTTGGCCGAAGTAACCCTAACTCCCCACCCTTGGCTCTGTGTCGGAAGGAAAAGCAACACGTCTTCTTTAGCCTATTTTTTCCATTTTTCCCGACCAGTCAATTTTTATCGCAGACTTTGAAAAGAAACAAAACCGGTTTGCTCTCTCCTTTCACAATCATCACAAAGTGCCCCTTTCATTCTCTTATTCCGAGGTCCGTTTTTTCGTTTTTCCCTTTTTTTCTCCGACTCATGGAAATTAGAGTGTCCAGTTATAAGTGTTGTGAGTAGAGCTAAGGGGGAGAAGGGTACCTCGGCCAAGGACGGAAGCGACCATCAAGACGACCAGCGGACATCAAGGAGACTCGGACTGGAGAGTCAGGGAATAAGCGAATAAGAGAGTAGGTCTATGGGTCGAGTCCTCCACTCTGTCCTCCGTAAGTCATCCCGCATTGTCATCATTGAGTAGATTATTTTTCAATAATTACTTACTACTTTTTCTTTACTTTTTATTCGCCAACATCTATGCAAATCAGGTGGTCGCATTACTAAGCAGAAGCAGAGCGAATACGAGCCACTTAGCAATAATGTGAAGTGGAAGTATGAGGGTCTGAGGGTAGACATTTAGTTTTATGGGTTTTCCAGCTTCTTATTATTCCTCGACCGTCGTGTAGCATGTGTGCAAGCACAATTATGGGACTCGGTGGACGTTTTGATTGACGGATATCTTCAGTTCGATGGCTGATTGACGAACGACTTGGGCTCCCCTTATTGCAGTCATAATAATTATTCTGAGTGCGTTCCCAAATCGAATATCTACACGGCTTGATTGTCTCAATCCATGTGTGTGATCCAAAAGGATTCAATGAGTATTCCTCTCATATGCCAACTGAGCTTAATTCCTTATCGTCCTCTGAACCACATAGGTCAGTTTTATCATAACCTGATTTCCTCAATGTCAACTCTATCCCACAGATCATCCACACACCAAACGCTGTAGATCACTGCAATGTCAACGTCAACGTCAACGCACACACTCACGTTCACCAACCCAACTCCAACTCTACTACTAACTCTATTCTATATAATTACAAATACGTATACATTACAAGTACGGAGATATCACAATTACGCTATTTTAGAATTATAGCTATTCTCCAGGCCAAATACACTCACACAGCCAAATAGTGGACATTCCATTCTACGCACACCCATGCGCTTCATTAATTTTAATTAACTCCATGTATTCCCTTCAAGTTGATGTCAAAGCCATTGTCGCTATTCTTTCCTCCATTTATTTTACTCATTTATGCTTATTTATGGTACAGGGAAACCCTGACAAGTTCCAGCCAAAGACAGGTGCAAAACTCTTTTTAAATATTATTTTTTGGATTTTGCATATTTTTGTTATTCCTAAGTCCGGTAATAATAATAAATTTCAGTATTATTTAAGTCATATTAGGTATTTAAATATTATTCATTTTTAATAATTGGAATACGTGGTAATTATGAAAGATTCTAATTTATTGCCAAGCTTTCAATTACA
>JAQGAK010001619.1:0-29036 GCA_034696945.1 Lipothrix lubbocki | reverse complement strand
GCTATCGCGGAGCGACCCCTTCGTCAGTAGCTTTCGAAGAAAGCGTACAAATCGGGGCGAAGCATTGATTTTTATTATTATTATTAAATATATGTTAACCTAACTCTTCCCGATTTATCCCTCTTGTGGCATCACACAACCACGGCATTACATTTTCACATCAACTGCCTTGCATTTTCTATTACGATATCACACTGCATATACATATGCTGATGCATTTTGCTCATATGGTTTTACGCAGTTTTCACCTAACTAAACTTTTGATAACGTTTGGACCAAAAGTCCACAACAACGGCCTGTGGCCCGTGCAATTTTGCATTAGTAGACATTCATTTCATGAATGTGTAGGCAAGAAAGAACAATAATAAATGTATATACAAACGTGCATACATCAGTGTGTGCATAAAATTCACGATTTCTCAAATAATATACAAATGCCTACACTACACCAGCACTTCTCTCTAATTCCCCAAATAATCCTGAATGGGAAAACTCTCAAAATCCTAAAATATTGAATAATTTCAATAAAAATGCATTTTTCCGCAACGCAGAGAGGGACCTACAATCATAACACACAAAATACAGAGAGAGACGAAGGTCTAAAAATCACTGGAGCCGGTGGATCCCGGAAGAACTGAGCCTCGTGTTTTATAGCTCACGTCCTTGTAATTTTAGTTGGGTCAACCCCACAAAAACTGCAATTACAAATCCTGCAAAAACCAATTTGCCAGGTAAAAAGGAAAATATACAAGGAAGAGGGAACTGGACAAATGTAAGTAACAGGTAATCAGGTAATTTAAATATACATACATTACAATAAATAAGATATTCACATCCCGGACACTCGCAGCATCAAATCCCAATCAACGTAACATATGTACATGAAATTCCCGATTTCCTCAAACAAATTGTCCACACATATATTATATATTTACATTATTTAATATTCGCGTACAACTCTCGATTTTCATTCTATCAAGCTTTTTGTCATAAAGTCACTTCTTTCACAGCTAATTCTGAGTCTGTTTGGCAAGATTTACATATGAAAAATAAATCTACATTTCCAACAAGTAATCCCAGGATTTAAAACAAAATTTGGGATTTATCCTTAAGGGTGGTTTTGGGGAAATGAGTCGTTAGGATTTTGGATTGCGCTAAATACTGAGGAATGAGGTGGATAGTTAGTTTTGGAAATTGGACTGCTGGCTGTTGGCTCAAGGTGTGGGATAATTAGTGGAAAAGTGAAATAAAGAAAAAGGCTGGATGTGACTCGGTGATGATGAGACTTGGATGATGGTAATTCCAAAGAGGCTGGAGATACTATGGAAGAGTGCGAGATGCTGCTGGGAGACCAGACCAGAGGTTTTATTATGCATTGTGGGAGTGCAATGAGATGGAAGGGACTTGTTGATGCGCATGGGAACGGTGTTGAGGCGCATACAAATCGGCTTTTTCTGTCTCATTAACGCTGCCATTGTTGGCCAATGAAGTGCACTAGAGTAGGAGCCGAAGCCATATTATGTAGAAATAAAGACAGTAAAAGACGGAGATAGAGAGAGAGAGGCAATGACTAAATATTCTCCGTGATGAGACCATTGCTTATTATTGCCACTTCCATTCCATCCTCTCGCAGCTCTTCTCATTTAACGCACCGACCATTATCCACGCCAGCCCATTAGTATGCCATCCACACCGAAACTTCAACAAGACAACGCACACACACATTCCCACTCATGCAGTCACGGGGTCTGCAAATAGATTCCATCCCGTACAACTTTATCCACTACTCGATTATGTCTGCATCCGAAAGATCCGCACCCAGGCATCCGCAGAGGTCGATTGACAAACGAGCCGTATGTATGTTTAACCGATTGACAAATGGCCCCGTGCATGGTGTGTGTATGTGTAGCCAATTGACAAATGATGCAACTTTCCTTCCCAGCCGAAAAGTCACAAGAGGAAACCGTTTCCTCAATTGCTTCTCCTAATTTCGGTGCAAAGTTAAAGGCGTCGGAAGGACGGTTCACACAACTTTCCTCCCGTTTTATTCCGAACGCTCACTCTTCTACCACGTCCTCTTCTGATTGTCCACCACATACTTCACCTCTTTGTACATAAAAAAGTTTCTTTCGTATCAAGGAGTTTTTTTCAAGCTATGTACTTACATAATTATACAATACGCTTTATACTTACTGTGCGTACGCTCTGTTAAAGCACCTAGAATTCCCTGACTCATGCTCGTGCTTTGTCAAGGATCCGACTTGGTTTCTGATTCACTTATTATTATAAAATAGATTGTATACTTGTGTACTGTATACCGTGGTTCCCAGCTTACTTGTACGATAAGAAAAATTAAAGCATAAACAATTCTTTATGGAAAGAATAATTTATTACTGTATGTACTTTTGTATGCACAATTGTCCAGTTATCCGGTTGAATTAATTACTACTGCAATCATCAGTAAATTTTTATTACACTTTAAGCTTTATGTAGAATTTTTGGCAAACATGGAAATACAAACTGTCTAGGGGTTTACTTGTTTCCAATTAGCTCAGAGTCAGGAGTCTCTTATTTTATTTTATAAAATCTCTTGTATTTGTACTGTGCCTCTCTTTTTGTCAAATGATAACATGTTTACACATTGTTAATTTTACATATTGTCACGGTCTCTCCGTTCCCTCGATTCACTCGTCGTCAAGATTGAAGACGGCCTGGTGTATTTTATACACGTTGTCATAGCTACGTTATCTTTTGTTATGTAATATTGCCTGTGTAAGTATTTTATTGAATGTTAGTTTGATCTGATTTGACATTCTCTTCTTCCGATTGTTACTCGATTTTTGCCTATAAATACTGAGGTTTTCTTCATCTTATGATTATTGTATTAATATTCGAGTATGAATAAACATGCTCTTTGGTCTCTCAGCATAATAATATTGGACAATTTTCCCCAAATTATCCCGCGTATTTCATCAAAACTCCAACAATTTGGTGCACATATGTATAGTAATGGTGAAATTGTGGATGGGGCAAATGATCCACTTTACGCATGGATTTAATTTATGATGTAATACTGTTTACTACAATGAAAAAATCCGTAAAGTCAAGTCAAAGCCATGAGCAGCAGCACTTATATTGCACTCTGGTTGTAAGGATGTCCGACTAAATGGACCGTAACAAAGTCTATATAAATATAATGTATGGACTGTGCATGGACAAGGCAATATTTTATTGACTCCTCTACTTTGCCGTAAAAGGCTGTTGAATTTCCCGTGGATACCACATAACCGTCATATGGTTAGTGTTAGCTGATGAACTTTGATTTGGAGGAGACTATAGACACGGACCCGTTCATCGGCTCTTTGCCAGCGATGTTGTTGTGAGAGTTGCCCGAGGACTGGAAAATGTTGAAGAGAAAAAGAGGAAAGGGCAGTGATGTTGGATAATTTGTGCAAGTCCGAAAGGTTGCCTAATGACTCCAGAGGTGCATCATCATATTATCCGATAAGTCTCTCTGACGGACCAAGACTCTCTCGCTCTCTCTTCCCAAGTGATGAGCCTAATTATTCTCTACAGTTTTAATGCTTCTCTCTCTCTCTCATGCTCAGTCTCTCCGTCTTTGAAGATTGTGGTCGGATTTTCGGAGAATCGGTTGGACAGTTGTTTGTTAGAGAAATATATTTCATGTGTGGCTGAAAAGAAGAGACAAGAGGAGCAGGGAAGGAGAAGGAAGACGAGGATGCGACGGAGTTAAATGTTGGTGGAAGTTTTTAAGAGCGAGAGAGAAGGATGGCCCGAAATAGCAATTATTATATGGTAGGGACGATTGGTGCGGATGAGGTGCAGGAGAGATATATATAGTTTATATAGAGAGTATATGTGTATATTTATGGGATGAAGAAGGAATAGATGGAGAGCGTCCGAAATAAAGTGCGTATATGTATACAAGTATATATAAATATATTTAGTCTGTGGGAAGAGAGCCAAAAAAATAGTTCCAAGCCCGATATGGTCCTACGGCGAAAGAGAGCTGACAAATTTCGGAGCGACACGCCCACACTTGGGCTTATATAGCCCGCAGACGCCACTCTCTCGGCCCATTAAAACCCTCAAGATGTGCTCGCCTTTGTTTTTCCTTCAGCCATCATTCCTCTTCTTCTTCGTCTTCTTCTCCTCTGCTACTTCTCCCTTATTCTTTTATTCCTTGACTCCTTTTTTATTCTCCTTTAGATTATTAGTCCTCCTCTATTCCTCTTCCTCACACAAGGATTCCCCATACCTTATACATACGGACTTTCCCTATACGTGCGACTTTATTTGTTCATACATATGTTGCAACTCCTGCTTACTGCGAGTGTTATATCCTCGTCTGCTCTTTTTCCCTCTGGTTCTCCTTCTTAATTCCAGTCAGTGGAACGGATGAGGAACGCAGCCCCGAGCTAATACTTACTACTCCAGCCATATGAACAAATTGTCCATTGCCTTGCCAGTGATAACAAATAATTTGACCACTCTTTTTACAATTATTATTATACACAATATAATATCGAACATACCATCAACAGCAGCAGCAGCAACACAGCAGTTCTCCTCCAAACAAATTCCTATCCCCGCACCCCCTTAAAACTAAACACAAGCATCATTTAACAAATTAGACTGGAAGCCAAGGGTTATTGCTTATCATAGACTTATTATTTCTCTCATTTCATTCCCTGTGGTTGACTCCAGCAAATGAATTCCAATCCTTTATAGGCTGTATTTAAGAAATACATTTAAATAATATTAAATCACATCCTTCAGTATGCATTGCTATGATTCATCCAAATATTTTATTCCTGTGCGTTATAGTCATAACCCGTTTTAAAAAATGTAGCTGTATAATTATGTACAAGCTCGGAATCAAATTATGCACTCAGAATTAGATATCACTTTATAATTGATGCGATTTACATTAATTTTACGACAGACCGACCGAACGATGAAATTTTATCTCTGATAGGGGCATAGTTCATACTTACATATGGACAACATATGTTGTCAGAGATCAGCACCAATAGTTCTACTTTTATGTTCCTCCGGTCACTTTCTTCATTAAAAACTTACAAATTATAAAATGTGCGTCTTTTAAATGTATTTATTCATACCTAGATCTCGGACTCTGTATTCAAAGGACCTCTCCTTATTGTAGCACCACTGAACCCGTCTATCATACAATAATTTTAACATATGAATGAATGCCAAACAACAAAACCAGACGTAATCGCAACAATGATAAGTATTCTTCTAGTATTCAAAATGTTTTCGTAAAGGGCCAAACTAAACCGTTCAAATTTGGGTGAGAAGCATCTAAATTTATAACCTGTTCAATCAAACGGTAGGGAAACCAATCCTCACGTGAAGGCTAGCAGTGAACGATGATTATGACCGAACTAGGTTCGAATTCTCTTTACCTCACATCCTGACTCACTCAGTCGGCTGAGATAACTAGTTAGCAAAAGGTGACAAGTGGATAGCTTCCACTTTCCACTAAATTCCACTTTCCATGCTAGACGCAGGAAAATCTTTATTTGCAGCTACTTAGTTTTATACTTTTAATGTGGCTTACATTCCTTGTAACTTGTAACTAATCTATTTGCCACATACTATAAACTACGTTTTTTCCTTTTCCAAAGCGTTTGATTATGTTCTACCTTTGTCCGACATTAAACGGTTGTTGGCATGTAGTGAGTGACACAATATGTATATGAGTGTAGCCTGTTTCCTACTGGAGGAAGCTGTAAAATATTACAACACAAACAGGCTGGCATCCCAAAAATAGTTGCTTAAGCTCAGTCTAGGTATTTTAGTTGTGAATGTAATGACGATTCAACTGAATCAACTTAAGCTAAATGAGATGGATTTTTTATTTCAACTGGCACAAGATTACAAAATAATCCAATTAATACTTTAATAATATAGGATTATTCCTTCAGAAATAATACGGAAATTGGAATCCATTTATAATAATTTTGATAAACAGTAAAAAAAACATTCCATCCAGGAGATATCACTTGTCGGCGTGACCACTTCCAACGTACTGAACTGAAGTTCAGTAATTCAATTACACTAAACCCGGGCTGCGCATGTATTCATTAATGGTCTTGGTCGAGATGAAATTGGCTAATGCGATCTTCAGTTTCTATTTTAGGTGTTTTAAGGCAAGAAATATTACATTCGCTAGAGCACATATACAACATGACGTATCGTCAACAATATTACTGTAACAACGTCTCAGGTAAATCTTCATAAATCCACTTCTATGACAAAGATTGCTACGTAGAAGTCATAGCAGTTACAATTACTATAAAAATTTGCAAATTACGTTCTTCAAAAGGAAGAACCAGTTAATTTAACATGCGTCAGTCGAATTTAATATAGTTATTTAATGCATGTCCGTCCGTAGCGCATTCTACTAATTGACCAAGCTATCGCTGCTACCTTGTGATATGTTGTATTCTTTTTTGTTTGCTGAAGCTACTTATATCGACCTAATTAATTGTATATAATCTGCTTTATTTTTTTTTCTATTATAAAACCGACCTGAGGTCCGTCAGTCACGCTTGACGATTGCTGCTGGCCCAATTCATACTAAACTACTAACACCATAATCTCAGTTAACCTAATACCGCCGTTATTGACCTATCGCCTCCGTAATTTGTATTCACTTATCGCCGCCGTAAATTACATTTTCTTATAGCCGTCGTAATTATTATTGTCCTATCGCCGTTGTGATTAATATTACCCTGTTGCCGCTGTAGTTAATATTTCCAATTTGCTACCGTTATTAATAGTTGTCGTCGTAAATAACTTAATCAGTTTGCCGACGAAATAATATTTCACATCGTTGCATTTATTCCTTCCGATATTATTTCGCTGTTACAAAAGCGGCCCTTTCGCCGCCATGATTTATATTGACTTGAGTTGTTTCTTACCTTTTCTGTATTTGGCACTCTAAGCTATAAGCATTGTATTGGTTTAGTGGCGGTTATGAGCTGCCATCCCCTGTTTTGTTATAACTTACAAAATGCTGTTAGCGTATTTTGGTAATTTCTTTAAATCATGGTTTCCTTGCTTTAAATAAAAAGTTAAAAGCCGGGAATGTAATTTAGAATTAAAATGACAAAATTTACATTTTTCGAAAAATAATATAAAAGACGAGCTTTATTTTAAAATATAAGTTTTGATTAGCTAATTTAAATAAGCCGTCTGATTGGAAAACTAAAAATATAGTCAGATTCAAAATTTGAATTCTTTACAAAACTATTACTTCCTTCAATCCGAATACCCGCCGCAGCTATGAGAACGAAAATGGCAACCGTTATGTGGGACGCCGTATACTTTGGCGTATTTTCTTTTTATTATTCGTTCTTTTACATCTTTTGCACATATATTTGGCGTGAAAAATTATGCAATTATTGCATTCATATGCAACGATGATTCAACGTGTGTGGGATCTTGGTAAGCAATGCAGTATATCCATATTTGTTTTTTTATTGGCAAGTATTGTAAATTATTTGTTTGATATTCGATTTCGTAGCTCAACTTAAATGATAATAAAAATCGGAGGTCAACGTAGGAACATAATACCAAAATTATAAAAAGATTTTGTAATATTAGAATTTGATACCTATGTAAATATGATGAGAATGCTTTGTCAACATAGTACATTCGTCCGGAAAAAAGTACGCTATCGAAAGAAATAAAATATTGACAGAGTACACAAGCTAAAAACAGTGGTGTACTACTATGTACGGCCCCCATCTTTATAGAAACAAAGCCAGCGCAGAGTTTAATTATAATTAATCTATGAACCTTTGCAACAGAAATATTTTCATACATTTGCGGAGATGGTATTGATATGGCGGGTTTTGTCAATTTTGATGAACAATGCAAAGCTTCTCACATCAACTTACACTGCAAACTTGATGAAATGTGAACGCATTACGAGAAACTTAAAATTGGTGACAATTTTGTTATGATGAGTATGCAGGTGTATAGTATCACTTCTCGTTATTACAAATGATAATTATGCTGATTGTTAAAGAGTTAAAGCTTGTAAGACTTAAAGCCACGATGTTGCCATTGTGAATGTATTTTATGCGCTTTGCTGATACTGCCCGCTTTCACTTTTGAGTCTAACGGTTATCGAATCCGAATTTAATTATCACTCTCTTCCTGTCCAAGCTCTACCATATCCTGAGATTTATTTTTAAAAAATTCTGGCCCCTTTTCTAATCTTCAATTTGACGATTGTTATATTAGGAAAACCTTATTAAGCTGCGAACCCAAATGGTAAATACAGAATCTTTTTTTAGGATAAATGACATTGAGTGACAATGAGAAAATTAATATAATTTGTATAAGCAAATAGTGAAATAAAATACGGTTTGAAAACTTAAAATTCAATTGTTCAAATAACAAGGGTTTTAAAAAGCAATAATCATGATCGTGAAGACGCTTAGAGGTTTATTTCTTAAAGAACAAAATAGTTACACACAAGCTTCCACTCCAATTACAATTCAGTACAACCCATAAAGTTATCGTCCAGCATCCTGCACTACATTTTTGCCTGATTGCCATGTCGCCGTTTACGAATTTGCAAAGGATATGCATAAAATATGCAACAGGTTTGGCGATTACAAATTCAGAGAGAAGATTTTATTCATTATTTCCTAATAAAATTGAAAAGTAAGCAATACGATTTTAATAGGATTATATTTTTTTCTTTTTAGATAAAAAGTTGTTAGTTGCAGTTGCACACGCTGTTAATATAACGGGGAATATAATTAACTAGCAGGTTAAACCTTATCAAATGACTGGACTTTCAAAATGAACCCCAAAATCATGAAACTTATTACTTATGCTTATATAAACCTGTACAGTCGAGCCTAATTCACTTAGGCTCAGCTGCTTGTATGAAGTCCCAAACTCTTGAACAACTGTTTTAGTTATAAAGTGTCGAGAGGGAAAAGCAGTCGGCTGTAAATGTTTAGAAACACTGGGATTTAAGCAAGTAGTAGTGCCTTCCTATCCATATGGTACAGCTGCTCGTTCTTTCCGTCTCATTAATATCGAAACTCGGTTGGGAAATCGTTATGGTAACACTACTTATATTAGATCTCAGGCGAAGAATGCAAATCAACTTTGATTTTAGAAAAACCAGTATTTCTATTTTAATATTTGATTTCATTGGTCTCAGTTCAAGCCATATAGTTTGAATATCAGAGCTCATTGTTCCGAAATAATCGTCTCCAGTATAACAACTGCTGCAGACATCAAAATTAACTCAAATAAAGACCAGTATCAAGTTTCATTTGGTTCGTCATCGGGATCTCGATTCGACTACAGACTTTGTCTTAGTACGTAATTTGATATAAATTTTTGAATTATGATTGCTCATGTTGGTAATTTACGGATTTATTTTTTAATCGCAGAATCGCCGCAACATGAAATCGTATTTTTTGATTTTTGTACTGGTCCTAGTGACTGCTCTAACCGTGAATGGTGAAGCCACTCCTGAACCTCCTGGCGGTGCTCCAACTCAAGCTCCAGCTACAGTTCCAGGACCAGTCACTAACGGATCTATGGAAACGTCTACGGAAAAAGCTATGACGCCGGCGCCGGATGGTGGAAATAATGGAAATGGTGGAGCAACTGAAATGCCACCAACTGGAGATGGCAGCCCACCAGCAGACGCATCTTCTGCTTGTTTAATTATAAACTACACAAGTTTAATTATGTTGGGCTTAATAGCAGTAAAAATCTGTGCTTAGTGACGAAAATAATAGAAAATCCAAATTGCCAGTCATTTATGTACATATAGTATTTTCATCACCTCTGAAACCTAATAAATGATAATCAGAATACAAAATCGTCGTTTTGTTTCGTTTTTATTTCATTCAATTCCATAATGCTAAAATTCCCTGGTAATAAACTTATTGTTTTCTGTTCAATACTTACTGCAAATAACATTATATTAGGGCATAATATTACACTTTCGGGAAAAAACTTACTAGTTATGGTCATGGTACGAAGTACGCCAACCGCCAACGTAAGACAAATATCATATTGGTATTAATGAATTAAATTGTTCTTTTTTGGGGTTTATTTTCTGGTTCTGGGAACGTTTCTGTTAACAGCTATTTTGACGGATGTATGATCCCACTAACTAGATAAATTAGATACAATTTGGAGACTAGGTTATATTACCACAACACCATAATGGTGTCAGTGAAATAAAGTTTCTTTCTCTCAAATGTAGTCGATTACATACAGATATTAATCTTTAATCGTTCACCTTGCATTAATCAAGAGAATTTTATTAAAGTCAGAGATCTGAGT
Source organism: Lipothrix lubbocki (assembly GCA_034696945.1). NCBI lineage: Eukaryota > Metazoa > Arthropoda > Collembola > Symphypleona > Sminthuridae > Lipothrix > Lipothrix lubbocki. The sequence continues at coordinate 18,656 of JAQGAK010001619.1, read as the reverse complement.
ATGACGTTTTATTATTTTAAAACTTATTGTATTATTAAATGGGTTTCGTGCTACGGTGACGAAAGGCGAAAACCATAATGCTTTCTTGGTGTCCGTGAAATAAAGTTCCTCTATCGTTGTGTGCCGCGCCGTGAAGGGATCAAATTGCATTCTTTTGAGATACCACTTACAACGCACGGGTATTTGTAATTGGCCAACAAAATGCAGCATCTAACCTGTTTTTGTAATATTTTCTCAACTCTTGAAGGACCAACATCATGTGAAGATGCGTTATAAAACGATATCCTAAATCATCAATGGTTTGGTCAACTCAGTTGTCCAAAATGTTGTGGAATGTGTGTACTACTGACTGACACTGAGTGGATAAACTGACTGACTTTGAAATACTATAGCTGAATATAAGTAACGTGTAAAAACACTAAAATTGTGTAGAGAGAAACTTTATTTCACTGATACCGCTATGGTATTTGCCCTACGACACTGTACGTAATTCACTAATGTTGTATAATATTAAATCAACTAGCAAAAAAGGAATCGCCGTAACGGCGATGGTTGCAGTATTGAATTTATTGTCTTTGAAATCAATATATCAGAATATAAGCTACTTCCAATATTTACCAAAATGCTCTATATTTTGTAATAATGTACATATAGTTGACAATTTCGTATAAAGGATTTGGATTTATTATTTTACTGAATGTAGGAACCAAACTTTCTATATTGTTTTTAATATTTAAAAACGTACAATGTAGACCTGTAAAAAAATCTTCCTTAACATCTTTTGAGTCTGCATTTCATACATTGTTAGAACCACTAAAACTATTCATGTACATAAGTGTCATTCGCGTTCAAGGAAAAATCCCGTTAGGATTTCATCAACCGTACGTCAACTTTAGATTTCAATTTATTAATCTTAATTCAATTTGTATCTATATGATGGTAGATCACCTCACCTTGCATCTCAAGTATAGCGATTTGTAAGATTTGTGGTGTACTTTTTTATATATTAGAATCAGTTAATGCTGCAATTACACAATCGCCTCAACCCTAGTGTTTACAACAACGGATCAGATTTCGGGTTTTGTAATTTTTACGATTCCACGATTTAAAAAAAATTTAGTCAGTATATCTTCACAAAGATGGTAATAAAAATGAATTTGTCTTCGAAACCAATTTACACTTAGGTGCATCATTCTAAATCTAGAAAGTTTTTCATTTGAAATTCACCAGCAAAATCTGTTTCTCAAAATTGGTATTTTTGGTATTATCTACAGCGCCATAAAAATATTAAAAATAGTCCACAGGATTTTAGCAGGGTATAAAAAAGCACGACATATATAATCTCTACTGGCCTAATTAATATTTTTAATTATAAGATGTAAGTGTGATTCATTATGTTGTCTAAATCTGTATAATAAGCTAATGGTGTACGTGATACATGTTACTTAAGATGCAAGGGCTTACATTCATTAAGCACAGGATAGGTAATCCCTTATCGTTTTAGGTGCAAGATGGGGCAACAAAGCTTCTTATATTATTAATTTTACTCTCCTAAAATGTCAACTTTAAACGATGGTTTTTATTTGTGTTAATCCACCATGCATCAATATGATGGTAGATAACCTCATCTTGCATCTCAAGTATATGTAGGGTGTACTTTTTCTCAATATTAAAAGCAGCCATTACTGCTGCTGTTACATAATCGCCGCAACTTTCTAGTCAGTGCATCTTCACAAAGAAAATGGGGAATACCGGTACGAAACCTAAATCCAATGCTATGGTTTCATTTTTACGTTACTCTATTGTTTGAAAGATTTAACAAAACTTTTTTTCTCTCTCTCTCTATCGATTTAAAAAAAATTAATTTCAAAAAACTGAATTTTACATTTAAACTTAAGAACGTAAATCGAATAACGACTGACGTCACTGACGACAACAGCATAAAGCCATCGCCGTGACGGCGATGGTAGCAGCAATTATTTTTGTAAAGTTGCTTTTCCTCTCTTTTTCACATTTTAAAAATTTTCACATTTTAAAACTTTCCTGTCAAACAACTTTACATGGTCTTAAAAGAAGCAACTGTCTATGTTTTCACCCCCACTGTAAAAATCTGTGTTTACTCATAAAACACGAACGGGTTGGCCTATCTCAGATATTAAGGGCTTAAAGTCAATCGGAGCCTTGAGACTATACCCTTGAATTTTTTCAGCACTCTGGGTACGCTGCTGTTTGAATAATCGGCAAAAGTCAACAACATTTTAGCCCCGTTGCCAATGAAGGAACCGGTTGGCTACCATTTAATTAACATTGCTAATTAATTGAAGGTGTTCCGTCCGTTTAAAATTAATTAAATTTTGCACACAAGCGTCTTTTATATTTTTAAATTAAGGTACAAGAAATGGGACTGAGCTAACAATGGGAACATGGTTTAAAAATTCATTTTATAAATATGTGCTAAAACGCGTTGCCATAAATACAAATAATGGCCACATTGTGATGCGAGACAAACACTATAAATATGATTTGTGATAAAGGAAAAATTTCTGTTTATACGATTATTATTATATTTATACGATTTCTTAAATCAAAGATTAAACTGCCACTTGCACTTACAAAATAATATTTTTTAATAAAGCTCTTTCTTTATTTTTCCATCACCTATAAATTCGTGTTTTCGTTTTTTAAAATAAATGAACCCAGTTTGCATAGTATAGCCAAACCAATATATAAAACTCTATGCTTTATTCTGATATCACTTATAATAAAATGCGTGTATATTGAATATTGAATATGTATTTGAAGAAAAGTCATACGAATATCGGAACCAAAATGTTATTGATTTTACCACCCCGTTTTGGGCACGAAAAATGTTAGGCTTTGAAACAATACCAAATTATGATCATGTTTTACTGTTCAATTCAATTATTAATCCTTTCATGAACGTGTAATTCCAATTGATCCGTACAGTAGCACTATTCTTCCTTTAGTAACATGGATATCTTTTACAATAATATAATTGTAAAAGTAATAAATAAAAATAACAGCAAAAAAAGCTGAAGTGTAAAGTTGCTTTTGCGCCTTCAAAAGTTAAAAATAAGAGCGCATCATAATTTAATAATGATTTATTTTGTTAACGAAAATGAAAAATTCGTTTATTCTGGAATAAGCAACGCTATCAATAATATCAATAAGAAATATTTTCCATTGTTTTAGATGGTTTACGTGGATTAATTTGAACAAAAACAATTTATTTATTACGTTGCAAGCTTTCGAACTACGACTGAGTTCATCGTCAGGCTAATGCAGACTGAATTTAAACAAACATTCAACATATTCTAAAAAACTTAAATTGAAAAAATTCAATTTTTGGTAAAATTCTAAGTTTTTAGTTTTGCAAAGGAATTTGATGAATTAGTGGCTTCCAACTGTCGCTTAGCAAAAAACCCTTGTTGATGTTCATCAACGTTTCTTTGCTTTGCTGAATAATGAGGCCTTCCTTAATTTTACGTAAAGATGTATTTGACTCTCGGTGAATGTATCTTGAAGTGTCCCAACTTATTTTATGCGTATGTCTGGTTTTGTGAACATGGTTTGCGATTGCTGATTTTTTATAGTTGTCCTTCCGAACGTGATTCTTGTGTTCATTCATGCGGGTTTCTAAGGGTCTTCCAGTTTCTCCTATGTACTTGGCAGTACATGTGTCGCATTCGACTGTGTAAATTCCTCCGCATTCTTGCTCTTCTCTGTCTTTCACTTTCCGGAGTAGATTTTTTACTTTTACCCCAGGAGTAAAAGTTGGTTTCCAATTAAGCTTCCTTCTTAGTAAGCCGGCAATATTATTTGAAGCCGTCCCTATGAAAGGGATTGGAACCCATGGTTGGTCATTATCCTCAATGTCATCTCTTTGGTGCCTACTTTGGTTGAATAGTCTCCTCATTCTCGACAGCCTCTTCTGGATGAATTGATTCGGATAACCATTATTCATTAGGGTCGTGAATATGTGAGCTATTTCTTCTTCGATGTATTCTGTATCACAAATACTGAATGCTCGGTGTAGGAGGGCATCGACAACAGATATTTTATTTGCAACGTGATGAAAGGATTGAAAGTGTAAGTACCTGTCCGTGTGTGTAGGCTTGCGATAAACTTTCGTCATGTACTGGTTATTTTTTCTGGTGATGAGGACGTCCAGGAAGGGAAGTGAGTCTTGACTCTCCATTTCAATGGTGAATTTCATGTTTGGGTGGTATGAGTTTAGCTGTTCTAAAATCGGTTGTGGAGCGTCGATGTCAATGACAGCAAAAACGTCATCCATATACCTAACCCAGAAATGAATCGAGGGGTTTGCTGATATAACTGAGGTTTCTATTTCTTGTAAATAGATGTCAGCAATCGTCCCGGAGAGTGGGCTTCCCATTGGACTGCCGTCTAATTGGGTGTACAAGTTATTTCGGAAAGTGAAATAAGTATTACCTGTACATTTCTTTAGAAGTTCCATGATATCATCAACTGTCAGTTTTGTTTCAGTTGTTTCTGCCCAGGTTTTGTCTTGTATCAGTCTTCGTTTTACTGCTTCTAGTGCGTCATCCATAGGAATATTCGTAAATAGGGATTCCACATCAAACGAGACCATACAAGTACCAGGCAGTACTTCGATACTGCGAAGTTTATTGACAAATTCTCTGGAATTCTTTACGGAAGAGGCTGCATTTTTATTGCTCATGGAAATTTAGGAGTTTAACTTTTTTGCAAGGGGGTGGTATACTGAATTTCGGTAATCATTAATTGGTCGCATCGGGTTGTCTGTCTTGTGAATCTTCGGGAGACCGAAGAACTTTGGGACGCGTCGGTGATAATTGTAAACTTCACTGAAAAAAGAATCATCCATCCTTTTTGATTTGCGAAATATAGAGCATAGTTTGAGTAAATCTTGTTGAAGATTCTTTGTTGGATCCTCTAAGATTCTTTGGTATTGGCCAGTGTCTATTGCCGTCTGTAGTTTGAGGTCGTATTCGCTCTGGTCCATTAATTAATTAATTAATTAATTAGGATTTATTAATATTTTTTCAGACAGGTACAGGTGCATATATAATGGAGTTATTCTGTGATTATTTAATGGTTTTGAAGAACACCATTGTCCTTGTCTGATAAAATAAATATGTTTATTACAAAATAGTTAATAAATAATAGTTTAAATAATAAAGCATTATATACACGATGGTTTAAAATTCTAAATAGTTAAAAATTATTGTAAATCATTAAAATTAAAATCAATAAATAAAAAATTAAAAAACTTTACACCGACTAGATGTCTGCAGATTACTTTTTTACGTCAGCAAAGCCTTCGTTAAAGGTAAATATCCTTCATTCGTATAAGAATAATAAACATTCAATTTTAATTATTACGATATGATGAGCTTGTCCTAGGTATTGGGTCTTCACCAGTATTCTGGAATGCAGGAAATTAACTTAAACATTATTCCCCGCCAAAATCGTCAAAAATTTACAGGCATCCTTAACAATTGGTTGTATTTTAGATAGGCACCAATTTAAACGTGCACCAAATCTAGACGTCAAATGTAAATGGCAACTTGCACCAAATAATATAAACTTGCACCAAATAATATAAACTTTCACTAAATATTAACTTGCACTAAATATTATAAACTTGCACCAAATAATATAAACTTGCACCAAATAATATAAACTTGCACCAAATAATATGAACTTGCACCAAATAATATAAACTTGCACCAAATAATATAAACTTGCACCAAATGTAATAAATTTGCATTAAATGTAATAAATTTGCATTAAATGTAATAAATTTGCATTAAATGTAATAAATTTGCACCAAATGTAATAAATTTGCACCAAATGTACCACACTTGCACCAAATGTACTAAACTTTCACTAAATGTACTAAACTACTAAATGTAAAAAAATTGCACCAAATTTAATAAACCTGCACAGCGTCAATAATTGCAAACAGCTATGCAAAGTTGGGTGCATTAGATGTGTGCCATTGGTCGATTGATTTTACTAGAAAGTCAGCATATAAAGATGGTTTGTTTGTTAAACATGGCAGTAGTTTGTTAGATTTCGTTAGAGCAGGCTTCCTCACGAAGTTGCCCGCGGTTCACCGATGGACCTTTGGGTCATTCCAGGTGGACCGCGACCTATTGTCGTATAAACATTTTACACTAGATATGAGCCGGTTTTTTTATTTAACATTTCAAGATTTTAAACTTAAGTTTTAGTTTCTTTTCTGTAAAAATCACCTTCGAATTTTAAAATGAAGGGTATAATATACCATTAAAAACCTGTAAATTAGCCTTGTTGTAACTTGCCCTCTTTAAAAAAAACTTGAAAAGCCTTAAAAGTAGAAGCTCTCGTATGCAGAATTTAATTTACGGATTAAAAATGTGTTAATGCTGAATGAACTTTTAATAGTTTGAATTATTATGGTTCTTCAACACAATTTGATCAGGGCTTCCACTACTTCCGCACTCGAAAACAACGAGTTTAAATAACGCCCAAATAAACATCCATTAGAATAAGGCCGAGGAACCATATTTCAACTAAGAACATAAATCGTGAACTTTATTAAGACAGAATCCGCACTGTAACTCCAGCCGCAACAACAACTCCCCGTAGCAGTTACTTCAGCGAGCCAAACCACCCTAACAACACTGATCAAGTTTAAGGGAAGCCGGAAAGCACCAATGAAGTCTCGAGGGTCCACAGTAAATTGATCATGCCATGAGGACCCCCTAGATCCCAACCCATACTGGAAAAGGCCGGATACCGGAGAACAAGCAGAGAATCAGTCTAACCGCACAACCAGAACATGAAAAATATGGACTCAACAGAACGTAAGAATAGTTACTAAAGGAATTAAAGGATTCATTTTATATTAAGAACAGAAAATAGAAAAACAGTGAAGATATAGAAGCGCAAGGGCACCCGCTCTTGCGCCATCAAATCAACCACCAAGCAAATAGGAGAAGCCGGGAAAGTTGACCTTGCCCCAGAACAAGAAAAAACCACAAAGGTCATCAATCCTGGAAGAAATGAACAAATGAACAGGACACGAAGGCCGGACAAATCGCCAAGGGGGCGAGAATCCATGGTAACCCAACTACCAGCGCTCAAATTCGGGATACCAGCCCCAGCCCTGTAAAGAACACGTTCAACCCTATAATGACAGAACGCTTTAACACCTACGTTTGTCAACATGAACCGGCTAAGCCCCAAGTGCCCGTTCCAGCGGAGCCCTCAACCAACAGCGCTACATTAGAGGACCCATCAACGGTAATTACAGGAACAGGGAACGCAAATGCCTAGGAGAGGCGCACTCTCACTATAAGATTTTAGAAGAAACCCGAACCCCAGAATATTTCAAGAACCTGACATTTCGATTCCTTCAACATCACCATACTCGCAAATTCCAAAAAGTACACCAACCTGGTATAAACTCCAACACAAGAAGGCGTACTCAAGGAACTAATCGAGTGTATTCCCAAAAATCGGAACCAAAAGCTTAAATCTAAATAACATCAAAAAGCTTCACAGGAGCAAGAACTTGAATATCCAATGGATTTCAAATATCAACTCGCGAACTCACACCATGACCACGTCACTAACGACAGGACATTAAAAAGAAGGAGCAAGCAAAATTCGAACGAGCAAGATCAGATGCAATGCGGACACACCGGAAACAAATCAGCAAATAACAGGCAGTGCAACCACACCACCATCTTGCACCACACAGGAAGCTGAACAAACAAATAAGTAGGCCACTAACTAATGCAAACATCAGCCATTCCAACAAAGTGGAACCAGCAAAGCATCCGACCAGTCATTTCAAGCAGTCAACGTTACATCAAGTAAGAACAGGAGTTCCCGGATCCTTCAACTGTCACTAATTCCCAGGATCAACACGATTAACCCGAACACCGGGAATACGTTTGGAACGCCAGCATCGCCAAGCTCCAGCTATAGGAAAAATCTACCGTCGCCACCTTCAACTCGGACACATCCGACTAGGAAGAAACAACATGAGCAACCTCATGGCCAACCAACTTGGGAGACAGTGGGCTTTCCAAAGGGGAGACGACGTGGACCGATGGATCCGTCAATTCACACTCCAATGCCGAAGATGTCGTGCCCACACTGACGAAGAAAAAATTAACTTAGCACACAACTATATGTCGGAGCCAATCCAGGCTTGGACCGAAAGAGGGGTAGAAGCCCATCGGACCACCAACCAAGGAGAGTATCCTGACTTTAATAACTTCATAGTGAGATTCCAGACCCAATTTGGAAGAGAACCGGAGGACTGGAAGAAAGAAGCAGAAGACCGAAGCCAACAAACGTCAAAAACACCCTAGGACTATCTAGAATCAAAACTTCGTCTCATCAACAAGTACAATGCACAAATGAGAGAGAGAGAGAAAAAGTACAAATGGTGATACAAGGTCTCACCGCAGCTTGGAGAAACTTGGTTCTGCCCACTTTCACCAAGAATTGGACGATGGGTGATCTGAACACTAAAGTGGAAGCATTGGAATATATAAAAACCAGAAGTGAAGAACGCGCAACTCAAGTCTCCACACAGGATTAGGACAAAACCCTCGAGTGCATGTGCCGCGAACACCAAGCATCCCCAACTAAACAACACAACTCCCGCACTCTCAACCAGACGGACCGAACACAGAAACCGAACGACGCTCAAATCTTGGAAAAAACCAGAAAAAAGGGAGATGCCTTCACTTGCAAATATTGCAACCACGGGTGTTGTGTCCGAGACATCAAGAAATGCCGCAGCAGATTTCGGTCAAAGGAGAGATGTGCAAGAGAAACACCAGAAAAGCCCGAACCAATAACATCACCTGAAGCTTAAAATCAATCAAAAATCAATACTTCAGCACAAGGGAACACAATAATAAACTATCACAACCCACAACATCACCAACTAACCCTCAACTATTTTTTAAAAAACGAAATTTTAAGAACCCCTGCGTAACAGCATTGTTTTCAACCATAAAGCAATAACACTATCGCACCATGAATTGGTATCTCCCACAGCATACCCTAATCAATATTTTATCCACAATTTCTATCAAACGCCATAACTATCTAGGAGAGGCGCACCCCACCAGGGCGATTGCGCACCCCAAAGGGTTAGGCAACCTGTCATCAACAATTCAACATTCAATACAAGAAACGTGACCCGTAGATGACCTCAATAGTCAACTGGCGACCTCTCAACTTTCCAAAATTTAACCCAAGAAACACAACCTCTGATGACCTCGCGTAACTCAGCGCGTCAACTTTCAACTCATAAAAATATCAACTCCAAACAACTTTGACCTTATTACCTCCCGCTGAATTCAACTCTCAACATTTAAACCTTCAACATCACAACATTTCAACGCTAGCCTTAGATTAACTAAGGTCAAATATCTTTTTGAACTCCTCAACCTTCAACATCAACATACGACCACGAAATTCGGATTCGACCCTTTTGACCTCAGAATTTGACCTGCCACCCACCTGAAAAGCCACCGCAAGGAATTGGTAAACTAAGGCCAATCACCATTATCCGAACACTTCTAAAGACAACACAAGCTCAACCCCCAATCTCGGGCCAAGGTAGAGACTTTTCAAAATTGACCTGCCACCATTAAGAATTTCTACAACCACCAAGTGCCCCAAAACCAATCATTTTCCAATAAATTCCGCGGAACTAACATCGAACTTACCAACAGGGTCCGGAAAAGTAACAACTACTGAACCATCGCCATTAGCAACTTAGATATAACAGCAACTTATAACCAAACCTTTCAAATTTTCAACAACACTATTTTCACATAACGATTAACCAACCAAAGGTTTAAAACAACCAAAATACATATCAAATAAACTCAAACCGAAGCTCGACATCTTTAACATATAGAAACCAAGAAAATAACCAGCAAATAAACGCAAATTCCGACCTAAATAATTAAGAGTCATTTACAAGCCTAGCAGAGGCGTATACAAGAACCCAATCCGAACTTTGAAAACTCATCTGCACTCAAAACTCCATAACATCGACAGTTCCACTAAGGCGACTACGACCCCAATAAACATCAAGACAATGTAACAGACAAAGTAAGAAATGGTCAAAGCATCTTCAACATGAGAATTGAGCAGAGTAATTTGCACATCCGTCGCTGAAGATTTAATTTTTACGAATGTCATTAAATAATATGATATACACACAGTCATCAAACGCAACAAAAATAATACTATCAAAATATTACAGCTGGCAGAGAAGTGAATCATACAGAAAAGTTCATAATTATTCCAACTCCCACTTACTACAAGGAACTAGCTTTTACCATTTGATGATAAAAATAATTTTTCACTCCAACTTTTAACCAACAGCTGAGCCCGCAAGCAGTGATTCATAGTCAACACAACTTTCAAACTAAGTCAATAATACAGAAGTCTCAAATTAGAACATTTCCAGTATATCAAGTACCCAGGACGAAACAATCAAAATTAAACAAATCAAACTTATGAATAATGCATTCATTCAGAAGACCTCGATGAGAACAAAAATATAACATCCAACTTAAAATTCTCACAGCAGAGTGATTCATCTCGTCTCATCAATAGGAACTGCGGCTGAAGAACACAGTTGGATACCACCTTTCCCTTTTTATCATTTCCAAAATTAGACCCTTTACCAATTTAATCGTCCATAGAACCAATTCATAAGGATCCCCAGTCAATAAAGTAAAAATAAAAATAGCCAGTGAATCATCCAAATTCAATAACAGTGGCTTACAACAAGATTCAAAAATAATTTCAATCAACCGGCAACTTGCTCAGTCAACTTTTGACACACAACCTGCCAACATCCATTCTGATACCCCAATTCTCACAACATTTTTAACCATTTAAAATAAACTCAAGATTCTACCCAAATACTCCTAACAGTTAAATTTTCCAATTAAACCTTAGCCAGTTATTATAATCAGAAACCTCATCTTAACGTCCATAAGTGACAGTCCGGAATTTTTATATTGTTTCCCATATAAATTAACAAATCTGCAATCGAATTTCAACTTTAGTACCCCCGAATAAAACCATTTTAATTAATTGACCAATTGGTGCCCGCCATAAGCAAACTTTAATAAAGTTCCTCAGCACAACAGTGAATCTCCATTTTCACGAGTAATCTTAGCCGTGACAAAGTTCAACTACAACAACAGCAAGCGATATGAAAGCCGAGCAGGACCGAAGGCTCCAGGCCAAGGAGAATACGGATAGAAGCAGGAGCTACCGCCATCGGGACGCTGATTACGACCGTAGCCCCGACCGTCGGCGCATTCATTCCTGCCGCTGCAGCCCAAGTCCCCCACAATTTCAACGCGACAGTCACAGGATGTCACGACGAGACACTCATCATCGTCAAAGGTACCAAAACAATCGATATTCATCCCAATTTTAAAAAAGAAAGCAAAGTCAAAGTGAGGAAGTACTAATTCACCACCGCCAAGAAACGCGTCATCCATACCGCCAAGAACGAGAACACAAATATGAACGGCAACAGCAACCAGAGCAAGACCCTGAACATTATCAACAGAAATCTGTCAATTACGGTCCAAAAGCACATGCAAAGCCACAACTTGAGGAACGGCTACCGCTGTCGGATGACAGCCAACGCAACTCGGAACATAATTCCCATACAGCTCCAGAGACACAAACTGTCGTGAATAAAGAACGGGAATCGAGCCAAGCAGAACAACGTGCTCAAATACCATCGGAGCTAGACAACAAAGGAGATAACGGCAGGTTGCCAGAAGTCCTTTCGGAAGACAGAAGCTTAGTGACCTCAGTGGCTACCAGTCCTCTAGACCTTTTGCCAGTCGTTCCGAACATTCCAACAACCGTTCCGCTTGCTGAACCGAACCTCCAAGCCTTGAAGCCTGAAACGCCGCAGTTTATTGAAATTGTACTTGGAGAAGACAGTCCAATATTTGTCAAGGAAATTTCCTATCTCCCTCCCAAGCTACAGCATAGGCCCCACACAGCTCCGTGCAGGGACACTGAGCTGGATGGAAATGCCGTCGGGTTCTCAGCACCATTGGCAGTCCCGCAACTGAAACAATCAGTTACCAATGACCAGAACGTCCACCCTTGCGATTTAATCACTATCACTGTGGACCCTGTATTATTTGGATCTATTGAAATCCCAATCGAAACCTATTGGCAAGAAACAAGCACTGACGACGAGTTTCCATTCCACCAGTTGCCGCCAACGCCAGGCAAAAGCTTATCAATGGTAAAAGACGCCAGAAGCAGCAACAGCCGCAAAAGTGTACACAATACACAGAACGCCGTGTCACCAACCACCAGACCCTCACTAAACCCATCTGCGACTCTAAGTGAATTTAATTATAAAGAACAATTTCAGGCAAACACCACACCGCCGGCAACAGCAACTAAGTGCCCAAAGTGCAATCTCGCATTATGCATTCAAGGCAAACTGCCTTACAGTCGCCGGGAAACCCTCGCTGTGCTCAACTTCCAGTACAACCCAAAAGCACATTCATGTGCACATTTTCATGACATGCCAAACTACTGTCCCGTCTGCGGACTTACACCAAAAGATTGCACGAACATTGAAAAGCTATACGCTATCCCACGGGAACTGTTCACTAACTCGAATCAGGAAAAGGCTAACCAGAACAAGCTAAGAAAGCCACGAACCCCCCAGGCTTTAATCATCGAACAAGATGTTCAAAACACCTGAACACCCTCGAACAAGAAGACTCAAAAACATTCGGCTAGGCATAACAAACCCAAGAACAAAGAGCAAACAATGAAACTTATGCCCCTATTGACTTCATTGACAAGAACAACTTCTATAACAAGAACTGTCAAGCCCGAAGCTCCAAAACCAAACCACCAACAATCTACGCCTGCGAACCGATCAGAGAAAGAACAGTTGTTTGACCCAGATGCTCAGCTCACCTGCGGGTAAACAATACTCGGACCGCAACCCCTAGCAAAAAGGCCCCGAGATCTTCAACAATGAAGTACCCTCACCACTTTCTCAAAATAACGTGAAGCTGGTAGCTTCCACTTCCCTGGTGCCAATAACCCGCCAATCTTCAGGAACGCTGCCCCTCAGCAGTGATGCCCTCAAGAAATGCAAAGATAAGGCCACCGAAATTACCACCCTTAAATCATTCAATAAAGTTACGTCTGAACGACAAAGAAAGCCCCACTAGGAAATCCCCGAAATTAGTCAATCTCCCATCTTATCAGCCATTATCAAAATTTACCAACATTAGACCACAAAACCCCAATCAAGCAGCCTCATCTGAACCCATAGTAATTTCAGAACCCACCCGTATAACGCTAAATATGGTACAGATAGCATTAGCGACGCTTATGCAGGACCTTCCGACCCACTCACAAGACCACGCACCAGAACAATTGGAAGAAGTCCCGCTGCGCTACTGACTCATGTCAGCCCTGTATATTGAACACCCGGAAGCTGCCTACGCTGCCTATGACCCCAGTTCCCAAGGTTACCAACAACAAAACGAATTATTCACATCTCTTGCTACCGCATGCTATTCTACCATAGAAATAGTCGGCGAGAAGGAACCCAATGCCATTATTCCACATCTCAAAGCCGCCGCTATAATTTATTACGACCAAATTCTTAGCACTTGGAATCGTTATCTGGTAACGGTACTGAATGCCGACCCGTTACCAACACTCTGCGGTCCTCCCCACCTCATATCACTAGAATTACAACACAGAACCCTTCATGTCCGTCCAGGGGCCAGATTACAGTATGCAACATTCATCCGGCTAGCAAACTCGATGCTGTGCAGAGCTCAAACAACCACCAATCCAGGACGACAAGCCGCACTCTTACGTTTCATAACTATCGAATTCCTGCAAGCAAACGCCCAACTACCCAACCGTCAAGCTTTGGAAGTACTAAGCCTACGGCTAAAACTATTACCTAGTGCCTATAAGTTTTTTAAGCAAGAAATTGACTATCGCAACTTCATTTTAGGAAAACACTCCAGCCGTCACGCATATTTATATGCCCACACAAATCCACACCTTTGGAGTATTCAGAACTCGTCGGGAAAATCCAGACAACACTACGGACAAAATGGCCTATCGTATGATGTAATTGTGGATATCGCCAACCGGCGACTTGTCCCGTCCCAACCATCGTCACGTTCTCCGGTACCTCAACAATTGCAGTGCCCACTGGTGAACACTACAGATCCTTATTACATCTCCCCATCTGAAGCCATCTACGATGTCAATAGTTTGCAACCAACAGCTAGCATCAACTTCACCCGATTGATCACCATCGTCAATGCGGAACTCAGAAAGCACGTCAGGCCAGCCTTCGTCATAAAAAAAACATCTTAAGCCACAAAAATACCATTGGACGCTTAATTCCAAGGGGATTCCGACGGAACATACAGGTCGCGGACAACCCTATCTAACATTTACCACCATTGGTAATAATATGTCACTCACCCCGGAAATAGCGATCACACTGACAAACATCACCTCACAGATAGACCCACACCATACAGATAGCGACCAGTCAACAGGTTCAACTCCATCAATATCCGGCTCGGAATCTTCTTCGATCAGTTCGAGATCATTTATTCCTGTGTCAAGCGACACTAGACGCCCCACGGCTTCAACATCACCTCGAACACCGCACTTACTCTCACAGGACAATGGACTATTGACTCAAATACCTACACCAAACATCGCGAATCCGGAAGCCGCTCGATCACCAACCCCTGATCACCAAACACGAAGCAGTGACCTCACTGATCCAGAGCCTTCTGTCCTGCCAACGCCTCCGGTTCCCTCGCAGTCCGAAAACCCATTGACCACCGCGGAAGGAGCCGCCATGGACCGCCTGCTCGAGGAACTGGACCGCCGCTTCCGACCCACACTGCACTCAACTAGCCCTGATGTCAACATACCTCACCTCACACGTACCATGCGCATCGAGCGCTTTACAAACATTCTTCAACATCTTCACGAGGCAGAGGAGGCCGCGCTCCGCCAGTTCCAATGACTGCCACCACCACCAACCCCCCAAAAGAAAGATGGAGGGCGATGAGGGCATCGCCGGGCTTCGGCGAAGAAGAGGCGAGTTATGTACAGCCATGCTGTACATAGCCAACAACACACAAACCCACACTTACATACACGAACATATCACACACACATACCTCGTAAAACTTTCTATAATACACATGTACACACAACCATACAAATACATAACAAGTCAAATCATCAATATAATGACGTCCCGAGAAGACCCGTCATCAATATAAAGACGTCATACGAGGACCCGATGGTCAAAGAACCTGCAAATGTGCATCTTGCACATTGCGCAATCATATCCGTTAATCTTAAATAATCCATTTCTATGTCTAATCATTTCCTATTATTCTAGATCTAACCTTAAGACGTTTATCAAACGTCAATACTAAAATAAGCAATAATACACGTCCACCGATAATGCACAAACAACACATTCACACATGAACATGAAAGTATGTATATGTAATCATACTATATATAGGTATATACTTATAAGAGGCTTAACAGTATGTTTATGTAAATGATACACTATGAAAACGTACTTACATTTCCCGTCCAACAACATCCTTTCTAAACGTTCCCTTTCCTAAGCAATAACCACGCGGACGGAAACCTACCAGAAAAACAAAGTAATAAAAGGACGTGGAACCTCCAACTCTCGATATACATGTCGACAGAACGTCCATTATCATCTCTCACCATGAAGATAAACGAGAGTCTTCCTCGAACCTTTCTGCAGGAATCATCTGGTACATTAAAACTCTTAACCTTTTATCAATTTGAACTCTAAATTCTACGAAACTCTAAGAACCCGAATCTGACCAGAGGTGACCCAAAAAGAGCCGCCCGGGCCCCGGCATATCGCCATCGCCCTGGGAGCCCCAGTTGGCCCGGAGAACCCATCCTCCCGCCGCCACTGTAAGACGCCGTTCTAATTATGGAATTCCGCCAGTGCGTTCTCCCGGGAATCTAATCCCGACTCGCCACTGTGACCACCCGTCGCCGCTCACCTCATTTACCAATCCTACCTGTAATTACCAACATGGATAATCTTCACCAGAAACCACCGTGAACTCTAGACAATACAAGTGAAAGTGCCCGAACCCTATAATTAGCCCAAAATGACCTTTTTCCCCTTTTCCTAGTAAATTGTGCTAATTATATACGACCCAAATTACGTAAACCAAAATTATTCTTTTTCTTTATTCCCTTATTATAATATAGTTACATTCATTCGCTATAGTTGCTATATCCATTATCATACGAACATCGTAGAACACATAAATATAAATATGACTATACATAGGATTCAATTATATCGTTACATATTTTTATGAATCAATAAATCTAACCGTAATTTCTATCTTTAATCTCTTCAAAATTTCAAATATCTTAGATATTTATTTATTTAGCATATTAGAGGATATGTTCATCCTATTCCTCTACAAGAATAGTGTGAACATTTCGTCTTGCATAGAGTATATGTACGTTTTTGCTTAAAAACCTAATGAACGTTTCCACCCCTTTTTCATAGGTTTTAACCTTGAAAACCCCCAGGTTGTTTTTGTTAACGATGGGATATCCAAATTTATTGTTAGTTGAAAGCTTGGAAGTATCAAATATCTTGGTATCTCGTGTGATTTCTGCATAGAAATCTTGAGGTAATACTGTCAGTATCACCACCACAGTTTTCTACTTTTTTATCCCATTTTGGTTAAACGTAGTCATATGTAATTCCATGTTAAGCTTGTTCTAAGCAGCAGAAACTAATGTATGATGGTTTATCAAAGTATGTAGTAAGAGAGTTGGAATGAATTGCAGGCAGGTTTTTTGTGAATATTGTGGTTGACCTAAATGTTGGTCTTGATGTAAGCTTTTTACACTGTTTATGGTTAGTTACTATAGTAATACACTCTCTTTTAAAGACATTTTTAATGTATTTTACAAATATTACGTTGATCATATGTGTAAACTTTATTTTCAACAGCACTAGTTGACGCCACACGCTTCTCTGCCATTAAGTCTATATATGGTTTTAGCCATGCTTTTTGTTGATACTTGATTATTCTATATATCTTGGTTAACTTAAACCCATACCCAATTGCTTGCTTTAGGTTACGGTAGTCAACAACATTTTTTTTTGGGAGAAAAGTTGCCATGAGTTTTTTTACCGGTTTTCTAGACAAACTGTTTTTGATAATCAGAATACAGTTTGGTGGGTATAATAGTATGATCTGGTAGTGGTGGAAAGTCGTTGAGTTGATCATGAGTATCATATGAAAAAATCACATCAATTTCAAGAGTGTAACCTACGCCGCTCTCATCAGAAATGTCTATTAATTTAAAAGTCTGATAATCAATATCACCATTCTATGTATCCCATTCAAATACTTTATATGGTAATCTAGTACTCATTGCTCTTCTATATTGATTATTTTCATCTACAGGTATAAAATATGTGGACTTATTGGTAGTTATAGGTGCTTAAATATTTGTTATTGTATTCTACCATTCTCTTTCTAATAAACGACAATCCTCTTCTGACTCTTTTAGAGAACATCATAACCATTACCACATCTGTTAACAGTTTTAGTTCAATCACTAGGTATTAAGGCATTGAATCCCAGCTTAGTCCTGGGGTTGTATAATAATAACAGGTATCCAAACCAATGCTTGCAAGGGATACTTTTCGAAATTGTTCAACGATCTATGTCTGGCGATGTCTGTTTGTTATAAGACATCGATCGTATTGTAATGTAACAGATAGTCCTAAAATGTTTCTGAAGAGCTCGGTGGAATAGGCAAGTTGAACTGCGTATATGTAGCCTATCAAAGATCTGTGCACCCAAAATGACAGAATGAGAATAAGATGGACGTCGGTATAATCTCGAAATACTCGTTCTGCAATGGAGTGACTTTTAATATAATAAAATTCCTTAAAATAATAAATTATGTTGATTCCTCGTTTACAATAAATGACTCCAAAAAAGTAATTAAATACAATAAGTTAAGTTAAAATAGTAACAGCTAAGAACATGTTGCCTCGACTAACTCTGATTACCGACTCTCGTGTTGACTCGCTGATTTCTGTGTTTTATAGAAATAAAAGATGTCCCTTTTTTTGTCTGGAAGGGCGCTGAGCAGTCATCTGAGCAGATACTCCTCGTAGTCACTCGAATACTTAATTAGTAATAACAAACTATAGAGTTTCTGGGCCACTTCCTTGTCACACACACAGGTATTAAAGCAACGGCTGTCCTATTACATAGAAGGTGGAGAATCCACCTACTGATTACTGGGTTGATATCATGAATGGCCAGAGCCTCCTTCATTACCTTCTGAAAGATATTGTTAAAGGCTCCGTCCATATCTAGGAGACATAACAGAGCAAATTCATTATTAGAAAGTGCCCTGTCCGCCCATGATACCACCCTATGTAACGCTGCCTCAGTAGAGACACCAGGTAAATAAGCAAATTGATTGCTTTT
>JAQGAK010001618.1:0-29047 GCA_034696945.1 Lipothrix lubbocki | reverse complement strand
TGAAATTGGGACTTTGGAAACAACTGCACCGATAGTGGACTCATTTGATGATGATAAAAATATAGGCAATTGATCGTGTCCCGAAAAACTATCTGTTACCCCCCTCAAAAAAAGACGGGGAACACGCTAAGACCCTTCAAAAAATTCATAGACGTGTACTTTACCTCCTAAATGGGTATAAAAAGCCATATCTATAAAGTCGCCTGACTCTCTGTAAAATTGTTATTTTATACATTTTGTTTATGTAATAAGGTTTATCGGCTTCAAAAATTGCTCTAAAGAGCTCTAAAGTTTAATCATTTACACAGATTTGAGACATTTTACAGTTTTTACAAACATTTAGCTTCAAATGTATATTAAGATTCATGTTTTCTAGCAAATACAAACGATAAGTTTAAAATATCGGAAAATTTCTTTTGGCGTTTTCCTGCGTCCAGAAAGATGCAATAAATCATAGAAGCATGCAATATAAATAAAATAATAAAATAATTTAATTCAATGTAATAAAATGTAGATGTTTCTTTTTCTATTCAATTTTGACATCTTTATATATGTATATATTTTAATATTATTCATTTTTTAAATAATTGGAATACGTGGTTACAGTGAAATCCACATTTTCATTTTTTTTATCTTGTTTTACCTTTGTTTACCATGTGGATTTACAAAAAATCCAAGAGTCCATTAGGAGATTTTTGTGTCCATGCTGCAAAATTTGACATTGAATAAACGCAATTTGTAATTCATTAAAATAATATTCTGTAATAATATTATTAAATTATTTAGGTCGTCAATGCTGCGACGTACAACTTGCGCGGTATTAAATGTCATTATTTCGTCTCTTGTAAGTTTGTAGCTTTTTTGTAATAATAATAATACCCCGATATAAATCGTTACTCCACCTCAGTTTCCACACTGACATTTGACGTTAAATTTCCTCCAATCGTTTTTATGTGTTATAAATATATTTGCTCATAATATAAATTTAACGACACTGTTTATTGACGTAACAATATGATTCAATTTTAATTTAATTTTCCCAGTAGTTGCAAATACCAGCAGAGGCGATCTACAGTAAACGCCAATTAGTAGGCCATTAGGAACGGAAAAGTTTTGCTACCGTCAGTTGCAGCGTTGAAGCAAAGGCTATATAGGCCGATCTAATCATTTTGCTCATTTGCAAGATTTGATAGGAATAGTTAATTGAAATTGAAGGCAATCAAAGGACAAACAACCAAAGGACACGCACAATCAAAGGAAACATTATCGTGGAAACCGACATTTAACGTTCAATTTCCTCCGCTTGTTTTCCAATTATTATTGATATTTATAGATTTATTTATGTATGCACATATTTTATTGTAAATTATTGTAAATTGTATTTATTTCCCATATAATTTTTTAGATTTCTATTGCTTTCAGAAAATCTTATATTTACTTAAAAACTCATGTTTTGCAAAATTAAAAGTACAGAAAAATAACAAAACCCGTAGGTTGTCCTTTTTATTGGGAGAATATGGAAAATGTCTAAATCCCACGTGTTTTGACTAAAAAAATAATCATGCCGTAAGCTTGAGCTGGTGATTGGTGGGATGAAAATAATGGTGGATGTCTGATATTGCCGCTATAGTAGACGCACATGATATAGCCCACTTTGCATCTCCATATATATAGATGATGTGCAGTTTATTGACGTTTGGCCCAAACCATATTTTAAGTTTTGATATGTAGGACTACGGGTATACACTGGAAATTTCCGGGAAAAATCTTTTTTAAACAGTCGAAATGTCGTTTGTTAAATAATATAGAATTTATTAGGTCGATATAAGTGGCCTCAGCCTTTACAACCAAATTTGTAAATAATATAATCGAGCATTGTTATAATTGGGACATTTTGTTCTAATTTAGGAAAGTTTATACAGCTTTATTATACTTTATTAATATTAACAGTAGAATTTTTCTTTTCCAAATAATTTTTTACATTTAACAAGTTAGCGGGCTTCATATTACCACTATGTATGTACCGCCAAAAATCAGGGACGTCCCGGATTTATCCCGATTTTATTCCATTTTTTCAACATTATTTGGACTTTAATATATAGTTTCATTTCTTAACTTCTTGATTTTCAAAAATGGTTTTCCATGAATTTGATTTCCATTTGACTTTGTATTTGGATATTATAGTATTTTTACCACTCATACAAATATTAGGTAATCAAATATTTAAATTCACAGTTTTGCCGTTAGCTTTGGCAATGTAATTATTTATGCAATCTACGTTGAAAAACTGTAATAAATTTCACTGCAGGTTTAAATAATCATTTTGTCACCAATTTTGTTTCGATTATTTAAATTATTTGTATACGAGTAATTACATATTTTACGTAAGTTTATCATATAAGCCCATTCAAAATTGCATTTGTAGGTAATATTGATTGGGGACAAAGCTAAATACAAAATCCGGAGTATTGTCTTCTTCAAAGCTTTTATTTGTGTAACGAGAAACATTATTTGCGGCGGCGGATTGAATTTGTAATGGGGAATTTGTATTTTTGGACATATTATGTTATAAAATATTAATGTTTTGTAACGGTTTTCTCGTTTGCTTGCTCCGATTACAAGTTTTTTATATTATTTAATTACCTTAACTGTTTTCCAATTGAATTGTAACCCGGACCATTGACAGTTTTTTTTACCACTTTGCCTAAATCTATAATGGCTGCATACAATATTTAATTTAGGTTTTTTCAACTTCAGTTTTTTGCTTTCTATTCTATAAGAACGATTTTTGTTTTACTGTATTTATTTTGTTATGCAAATTCTAATTAAACAAATCGTGAAATAAATAAATAAAAATGTTGTAACTAATTAACACTGGTTTTGATGAAAACACTACAATTATTAAAAATTTATGCTTACCTTTGGCTGGTCAATAATCTGATAATAAGTTTACGTGGCATAAATAGCAAGGTAAAAAGTAGGTCATTTTTGGTATTCACAAGTTTTAATAAATTTGAAACAAAATTATCCATTATTTGATTTTGGCTTACGTGATGAAACAAAATGATTCACATAAAAATATTTTAAATTAAGAGTTTAAATAATTCAGCATATGCAATATTGCACTTGAGAACCATGCTGGCAAGGTTTTAAATTTAAATGCTGTTTGATTCCCGACGTGGAAATATCTTATTACAATAATTAGTGTTTTGCAAGTTTACGTGTCACAAAATATCAACAATGCCGATTCAAAAAGTAATAAACATTGAAACTGTGTGCGGACAATTGGGACTGCTCCGTTCCAGGAACGGATCTAATTACACTATTAAAGTTGGGAGTTGACAATACGTAGAACATTTTGCAGAGGAAAATAATTCTTGGAATAACAATAGTTATTATTAGAATTTATAAGAATTATTCTTGCTTTAGTTGTTATTACAGAAATGTTATTATGTACAGGAAATTTGGATGATATTCCGTTCCGCTCCAAATATTACTAATGTTGTGTGATTTTCAATTTGGTTCAAACTCAATCCAAATTATTAAAATTTGTCAAATTATGCAATTATACATATCGCTCCTTGAGGTGCAAGATGTTATAACTCCAAATTTCTTAAATACAAGATGTTATATCCACAAGTGTTCCAAGTGTCATAACTCTTTCATAAATTTACTATCTTTAAAATGGTAAAAATTATATTAGGTTTGGATGACGATTATAATAATTATATGTAAAATGTCAATTATTCACATTTTACAGTTTTACAAATATTTGGCTTCAATATATTAAAATTAATAAACTGCCAATTAATATTGGTCAATTTTAACATGGGCATCTTTTCATGCAGGTATCGGAATATTTTAGAGGAAATACAAACGATTTGCCAGAATAAATTGATAGAAATTGAATTATTGTCTGTTTATGTTTATATGGTTTCATAGTCTCAAAACTAAATTTGATTTTAACTCCTTCGACCTCCATCCCTTCAAATTTAATCACTTCTGTCTTGATTTTATTTAAAACCATCTGAAACACAGTAAATTTAACGACGGTTTTTCAACGGAAACCGTCAAATTACCGCATACAAATTCAAATGCTGTATTGAATCTTGATTAGATTCTGACATATTTATATATCTATGTATATATTTATATGTTTTAATATTATTTATTTTTTAAATTGTAATTCATTATTAATATTCTGTAATAATTAAATTATTTAGGTCGTTAATGCTGCAGCGTATAACTCGCGCGGTATTAAATGCATTAATTTGATCTCTTGTAACTTTGTCTGTAGCTTGTTTTGTAATAATAATACCTCGATATGAATCGTTACTCTATAACCGAACTTGCACACCGACATTTGACGTTGAATTTACTCGAATCGTTTTTTAATTATTATTAATATATTATTTACTCAGAATATAAATTCAACGACTGTTTATTAACTTAACTAAAAAATTTAATGTTTTCCGTTTTATTCATTATTTTGGATTTTGACGCAAAATTGTGCGTTCCTAATCAACAATCTTTTATCTAATGTACTGTGTACGCCTTTTATTAGTATGGATGTAAAATTTATTTATGTATACACATATTTTATTGTAATATCTTTCTATATACTTTTTTAGATTTCTATTGCTTTCACTTTTGTTGTATTTTACTTTTGTAATTATTTCCTGATTATTCCCCGCCCCCATTATATTCAATAATTTCAATATTATTTGGACTTCTCTGTAACATTTATGATTTATTCGTATGTATTGGAGATTGGAGCGCATCATAAAATTTCGAATTAAAAATTGCAATAAAAACCAAACGCTATAGCGAGGGGTGGTCTTGATATAGTAATGGTGCCAAAAAGATGTTGATTTTTGCTCAAAAATGTTCCTCAAAGACCTTAAGCTATATGCACTTGAAAAGACTCAAGACTTAAGTCAAACTTTGTCGGCGTGACAATTTCCAACACACTGAACGCAAGTTCAGTAATTCAATTAAATTTTCTTTTAGTGCCAAAATGAGCGGCAATATTGAATTTTAAATGTAGCGCGATAGTTAACTCATGAGAGCACAAAAATTCATTAAGAAGGTATGATTTGTTTTCTAACGTTTAATTGCAAAATAATTTTGTTTAAATCAACTAAACAACGTTCCATATGGCAGCTTAAATTAGCGGAATTGTTTTGAATCTTTCAAAATACTGTCTAATTTTATAAATCGTTCTTCTTTAGTAAGGAAGAAGTTTAGTTTTAACACAAGCAACAAGGATTGCTATCGCATCCGTATTAGCAAATCTTAAAAAATATTTCTTTAAATATCCAGAATATATTTTGGAAATTCAAATTTAAGGTTAAAATGGTGAAATAATTGAATTCATATCAGCCAAATATGTATTTTAAATAAAAGTATAAGAAAGAGCTATCCAAATAAAACGTTTACGGGCTCAAAATCCAAAAATTAAAATCATAAACATGGAAAATTTGTCCCAAAACCAATTACGGCGAATAAAAAGATAAGTTAATGATTATTGTTGTATACACTTGTTTTAAAAAATTTAACATTTTTATTTGCATTCCTTTTCGAATATTTCCATCGGTGTCAGCTCAAAATGTTTAATATGAAGTTAACAGCAAGCTAATTGATTTATGTCATCTTTAAAATGGTACAAAATATGAATTTTGACTTACGCTTATAGCTGACATTTCGCTTTTACAAACATTTTTATACGTTAAGATTAATAAACTGTCAATTATTTGTTAATTTTAATATTTGGCATGTTTTTATGTATAGGCACGGGAATATTTTCCAGGGAATACAAAAAATTTCTATATAAATATTCTCAACGTTCAAAATTTGATCCGTTAATTTTAACTAAATTTTTTAAATTTTTTGTTGTTGTTTTGTTGCGCCCAAAAGGCAAAAATTCATATTTAACGTCAATTACAAGCCAACTATTAGCTCCGGCATTATTTCTTGTGATATTTTGCGGGAAAGCAAGACAGAGAGTTTGAAAAATTAACATTTTATACAAGAACAACAATAAAATTTGTAGGTTTGCAAACTTTAATTTGTAAATTTAGCTGTAATTATGTATTACTTTGTACAAATTTCTGATTGTTGTGTACGTCGCAACGTAAGTTTCTTGTACGTTTTCGTAGACTTGGAATGTTGAAACGGATTTCAACTTTGGTTAAACTTTGGTTCTCCCGCTCAAACATATTTCTCTTAAACATGAAAAAATCATCCCATATATGTAATGTTCGTTATATATGCATTTGTATGCTTACATATAGAAGTTTTAAATTTATTACACAGATTTAATAATTATACGTATTAAATTGTAAATAAATTTTTCATTTTTTTTTCATTTTTTTGATTTTGTTTTACCTTTGTTTACCATGGATTTAAAAAAAATCCAATTGTCCATTGGGAAAACGGATTGTGCTGATGAAGATGTCCAATTCGACAGATGTAATTCATTAATAATATTCTGTAATCATATAAATTAAATTACTTAGGGCGCTAATGCTGCTGCCGACAACTCTCGTGGTATTAAATATATTGATTTAGTCTTTTTGTAATAATAATACCTCGATATAAATCTTAAATCTAAACGAACGAACAAGTAATTTTGACGTTCAATTTACTCCAATTGCTTTTTTTAAAATTATTATTCATCACATATTTGCTCATAATATAAATTCAATGGCTGTTTAATAACTTAACTGTAGAAAATTTAATTTTCCCATTAGTTTGGATTCTGACGAAAAATTCCGCGTTTAATCTTTTATTTAAATTTTTTTTATAAAGCGTTGTAGGAGCCAACAGATGGATTAGCTTTTATGAACATTTCACTTTTGTATATTATACTTTTTTATAATTTTATCAATTAATTATTTTATTAATTAATTAGTTATATAATTTCAAAGCAGGAGTGATTTTCGGTAGAACGAACTTTAAGGATGTTTCTCAATTCAATTATTTAATTCTGAGCTTTGAATTTAAATAATAATTTATTAATTTAAATAATAATTTATTAATTTAAATATAATTTATATAAATATAAGGTTTGCAGAATGAAAAGTTACGTTTTACTTGGACTGTTAAGGTACTACGGAGCTCACATGTGTTTTTGAAATGAATTTTTGAATTCACAACTCCGAGAGCAGTAAACTTTTTACGTTGAATAACCGTTTCTCTTCATTATTACTACATATATTAAATTCTAATGTTATCCCTGTCCACCAAATATTTCTTAAGCCTTTGTGAACTTTTATATAAATTTATTATATTTCTTCGGTATTTATGGTTTTCTCATATAAATACACGCCTAATATATTTTGAAGTAGGCCAGTGGAATCCCCACGGAATATTATAGTGTTACTTTTGTAGTTGAAATGTTGAATTGGTGCGGATAAAAGGCCACTGATATTGTCCATTTATCAACTTACCTTTATTTTCCTTCAGCAGGAAATTGTAATTACTTTTTTAATTTTGGCGGTGAGTTGCCACTATATAGCATTTTTTAATACTAAGGAATGTTCATGTAATCATTTCCACTAATCACATTGGTGGCTCTCGACCAAAATACCAAAATCAGTTTGGTAAATTTTTACCAAAATCAGATTCTCGTTAATTTACTAATGTCAGGATTTACAGCAAAAATATTAGTTGTAAAAGAATTCTTTGCTTGTCATAAATTTGTTTTTTTGGTTTTGGTCAGTTTGAAAAAATTTATAAAACCATATCAGCTTTATATTATTTTTTTTTTAAATTTGTAGGAATTTCCCTATATGGAGAATGTCGCATGTAGCGTTTTTCCCAGGAAAATTTAAATTTTCATTAAACTATTCAATTAAATTATAAAAATTAAATAAATCTTCTCACAGCCAATACTGTTAGCGTTGATTGTAGCAGAAAATCAACCTTCCCTATATAAATAAGGTAATTTCATGCACTGTTATAACCGCTACATCTTGGCATTGAACTTAAAATCCATTCTGTTGCATGATTCTCAATTTTATTTCAAAATTTAGTCGTAAAGACTATAGAACAATTTGGTACTTACAAGATAGTAAGTATCTTTAAGATATAATAATATTGAAAATGTATATGTATTGTATTCCTCTGAATTTTCACTACTCGTTATACACATTTAATATATAGTTTCATTGGTTAACTTTTTGATTTTATAAATTGGTTTTCCATTAATTTCGTTTTGAGTTTGTATATGGGCATTATTATATTTTTACTACTTAAATATTAGGATCACAAATATTTGGATGCATACTTTTGCGGTTAGTTTTGACAATGCAAAATTTTTCAAGTTCATAATGTTTTCAATTTAAAAACAATTATATATCAGATACAATAGCGATATCAGTGAAACAAAGTTTTGTATTTCTCTCTCTCTCTCTCTCTCTCTCTCTCTCTCTCTCTCTCTTTACGAACTTTGCCAGGATTTTGACAATTTGTGCACTTGACAATTTTTAAATGGCTTCATGTACCAGCATGTCTATTTGAAAACATGTTGCGAGGCGCATGCTGTATCAGGATTCATCAAGTTAAACGTCGTCTTCGCAGGTTTAAAAATCAATTTTTCATCATGTTTATTCCATGATTTAAATTTTATACCAGTAATTATATATTTTAGAAACGTTTATCACATACGCCCATTCAAAATTATATTTTTAGGCAATATTTATTTTGAATATGGTATTTATTATAATGTTGGTATTATTTATAATTTATTATAATATATTATTGTATTATTTGTAATATATATTGATATTTATTGGTAATTTTTACCACAATTTGTTGTTTTGTTTTTCAATATTTAATTTATTGTACAAATTCTAAAAAAATGTGAAATAAAAAAATTAAAATGTAAATAAATAACACGCTGGTGGTGATGAAAACATTTTATAATTAAAAATTTATGGTTACCGTTGGCTGGTCAATAATCGGATAATAAATTTACGCTGCATAAGAAACAAGGTAAAAATTATGCAGTTTTAAGTATTAAGTATGTATTTATGGAGTGTAAAATAATACTTTTGGAATAATAATTCTTGCTGTAGTTGTTTTTGCAGAAATGTTATTACAGAAAATATGGAAGATATTCCAATTCCGCTTCAAACATTACTCTGAAATCAAATTAATAAATCTGTAAATTATGCAAATGTACCTATCGTCGGTTAAACTTGCAAAAGTGCAAGAATAAATTTGAGCCCATAACGTTACGAACATTTTAGCACATTTGCAAGTTTAACCTGCTATATGAATGTTTATAGTTTATTTTGATTGATGATCTGTCGACTCATATCATAAACATAGTTTAAAATTTGTTTGAGTGTTTTTAGTAGTTTATGATATACAGGACAATTTTTAGGAATTTAAATAAATTTTGATATTTCAGTAATTTCCTTCGAAAAATTTTTCGTCCAGTTTTGCTTCCTTCAATATTAATTTCAAAATTCCATTCTGGCTTGTAAATGTTTTTAGAAATAAATCAATTAGGAATTATTACAGGCATGAATTGATTTTAGCACCACTGTTATCCAATTACACCAAAATGAATTAACAATGAATCCGAGATCTTTAAGCTGTAACTTCGCATCAATGTTTGACTATACATATTTGATTTTACTAAATATTAAATATTCTATATAGATTTGATAAGAAACGATTTTTATAATAGTATAGTAACATATCATCCAAAACAACCTACCGTTTTTGAAACATTTGAAATGGTATAAAAGTTGTCTGACATCGTTTTACACAATTGTTTACTTCATTTCATTGTTAAAATCCACTCTGGAATACCAACAATGCATTTGTACTGTATGTGTATGTATGTACATATATATTTACCACATAAAATAATTTATTATATTGCATTTACGCAGCAAAAATTGTATATGGCTATTTATTTTAATTCTTAATTTTGTAATCCTTTTTACAAAAACAATTATATTTCAATACTTATCTAGTAAAGGTTTCTTTCTATTCCATGGTTGCACATATTCATCCTAAGGAATAAATTATACCTCAATATTGAACTTATTGAAGAATATTCATTTTCTCGAGAAATTCGGAAAATTAAAATGTTGGATAGAGATCGTTTTACAAACGTTAAAAAATGTGCAGCTATATTTAAAATTTTTTAAAAAGACACTTTCATTTGTGCACAGAGAAACATAATGTTCGGCGTCAAATTGAATTTGTAATAATAAATTTTTATTTTTGGACCAATTATTTTATGGAATATTGATTTTTTGTGGCGGTTTTATCGTTTTTGTGTGCCAATTAGAATTTTTTGATTAGATTTTATTACCTTAATTGGTCTTCTTTCAAACACGTTAAGAGTATTTCTATCTCAAAAATAATTTTTGCTGAAACAATTTGAAAGTGTTGGATATTTCATTTTCTATTTAGGTTCGGGTCAGGAGATGACTGAAGTCATAGATGCACATTTTGTCGGCGCTCGCACTCACCTCACACTCATCCACGTGTATGTGCGATTCCTCACCCTCACGCCAAGATTAAATTTGCCCTCGCTCTCACGCTCAAGAGAGCATACATTTGAAATAATGCGCTCACACTCGCCCTCATGAGCGCGCTCATGTAAATTTCATGAAAAATTTGGCAATTTTTAAACTAACCATTTGCAATTACATTTTTTGGTCACAGTTTAATAAATTTTAGTTTGTTTGTCAAAATAATCTCAAATCTAAAAACATTTAGTGTTGAGAGATCTTCCTTAAAGAGATCACTTTGGGAAGGAATAACGTGATTATATTGGAGCTCTCTACATGATAGTATTTCTTTAAGACTTATACATGTCTTGTTCGCTTATAGCGAAAGTTCAGTTAGATGTTAGATTAGCTTAAATACCAGAAATTTTCTGTAGCCGTTAATATTATAGAGATTTAAGGCAGAAAAAACGTAAAGTATTTTGTATTTTGTAACTTGTAACTGTGTATAAATAGATTTGATAATTAAAAAGATTAATTTTAAAATTTAAAGATAATTTTGTACTATGAGGAATTTGTCATTTCCAAGAATGTTGACTACTCATTATACAAATGTAAAATATGATTTCATTTCTTAACTTCTTGATTTTCTAAATTAATTTTCCATAAATTTGATTTCAATTTGAGTTTGTATTTGGATGTTATTATATTTTTACCAAATATAAGATAAAAAATATTTAAATCCACAGTTTTGCCGTTAGCTTTGGTAATGTAAATTGTTTCTGCAATCTTTAGGGCTGGGAAATCGCGAAAAACACGATAAAACTAAAAATTCATAATAGAGTATTCCCAGGTGGGTAAATTGTTTAATTGGACATTCGAACATCCCAAAATCACAAAAATTAAATTTGAAAATCGTGAAAAACGCAAAATGTGCGAAAAATGTTGTAAAAAGCGAAATACAGCGAAATATACAAAATTTTCACGAAATACTGCAAAATTTGAACTCCAACAACTTTTTTTGAAATTTATTGCACAGAAAAGTCAATTTTAGTTAGAAAAATAAATTCTAATTTATTTTTATTTATTTTTGGCATTAAAAACTGCTCAAAATTGAAAATAACTCGGTAAAAATTGTGAAAATGATGTTAAAAACTGCAAAATAGAGCCAGAATAAACAAAAAATTAAGAAACTGTGTATAAAAATTGGGAAATACCGCGAAATTTTGTCATCAATTTCGCGAAATACTGCAAAGAAGTGACTGTTTAGGGCCAAAAACGCGAAATGGTCCCAGCCCTAAATCTATATTAAAAAACTGAAATACAAAATGTCACTGCAGGTTTAAATAATCATTTTGTCACCCATTTTGTTTCGATTATTTAAATTAATTTTATACAAGTAATTATATACTTTACGTAAGTTTATCGTATAAGCCCATTCAAAATTGCATTTGTAGGTAATATTTAATATTTATTGGAGACAAAGCTAAATTCAAAATCCGAAGTTTTGTCTTCTTTAACACTTTTATTTGTGTAACGAGAAACGCTATTTGCGACGCGCGGATTGAATTTGTAATAATGAATTTTTATTTTTGGCATATTATTTTATGGAATATTAATGATTTGTTGCAGTTTTCTCTTTCATGCGCAGATTGACAGCTTTTGTTATCATATTTAATTACCTTAATTGTTTTTCAAAATTGAAACTTGTAATTGTTAATTGAACATCACAGTATTTTAACCACTTTGCCTAAACTTATAATGGTTGCATAGAATATTAAAATGAGGATTTTTCAACTTCAGTTGTTTGTTTTCTCTTCTATGAGAACGATTTTTGTTTTTCTATATTTATTTTATTATGAAAATTCAAAAAACAAATCGTGGAATAAATAAATAAAAATGTTGCCACTAATTCACACTGGTTTTGATGAAAAATACTACAATTATTAAAAATTTATACTTACCTTTGGCTGGTCAATAATCCGATAATAAATTTTCGTGGCATAAATAACATGGTAAAAAGTAGTATATTTTTGGTATTGACAAGTTTTATTTTTTTAAAAGGAAACAAAATTATCCATTATTTAATCTTGGCTTACGTGATGAAACAAAATGATTCACATAAAAAGATTTTAAATTACCAGTTTAAATAATTCAGCATATGCAATATTGAACTTGAGAACCGTCCTGGCAAGGTTTTAAATTTAAATGTTGATTGATTCCTGACGTGGAAATATCTTATTACAATTATTAGTATTTTGCAAGTTTATGTGCCACGAAATATCAGCAATGCCGACTCAAGAAGCAATAAACATTGAAACTGTGTGCGGACAATTTCGGCTGCTCCGTTCCAGGAACGGATCTAATTACACATACGGGCGCACTAATTATTAAAGTTGTGAGTTGGCAATACGTAGAATATTTTGCATTGTAAAATAATACTTGGAATAAGAATAATTATTCTTGCCTTAGTTGTTATTACAAAAATATTATTATTTACAGGAAATTTGAATGATATTCCTTTCCGCTCCAAATATTACTAATGTTAAGTTACTAATACT
The DNA here is from genome assembly GCA_034696945.1 of Lipothrix lubbocki. Lineage (NCBI taxonomy): Eukaryota > Metazoa > Arthropoda > Collembola > Symphypleona > Sminthuridae > Lipothrix > Lipothrix lubbocki. The sequence goes on along the minus strand of JAQGAK010001618.1, from coordinate 16,011 downwards.
AATGTTTACAGTTTAATTTGATTTTTAATGGCTATTAAATTATATTTAAAATAATTATTTCGAGATTTTTGTCTGAAATACCAATTGTTTGTAATATCATTAACTTATTATTGTTTTTTTTAGTTTGGAAAATTTCGACCTATTTTGTGATATATTCGACGAAAATTTGATATTTGTGTACTTTTTTATCATTTACACCTCAAATTCTATGCAGAATGTGCGGATTTTGGACCTAGCTACTAATATACATACCATAGGTGTAATCTTTCATAATACTTTAGTCATTATCACGATATACGTGCTTGATTGATCATGAAATTTGCTGATGTACATAATTTGGTTTCATTATATTTTGATAGATAGGTATTTGGAAGTGCAATCCATCCTGCTTTCATCCCGAAATCATTCTGATGGCATACAATGTTGTCAAGATTTTTGTAGTTCTTATATTGTGCTGCGCTTCCATCCTAAACATAGTACAGCTTTGTCGCTTCTGGAAAATCTGCTTTGAGCTGATTCATAAACTTCGTTTGATATCAAATTTTCGTCGAATATATCACAAAATGGGTCGAAATTTTCCAAACTAAAAAAAACAATTATAAGTTAATGATATTACAAATAATTTCAGACAAAAATCTTGAAGTTCTGCCCAGTGGTTCTTGAGAAAATCACAAAAAAGCATAAAATATGCACATTGTTGTCAAATATACCCCAAAATGGGTCGAAATTTTTCTAATTAAAAAAAACATTAACAAGTTCATGACATTAGTAATATTTTAAGACTAAAGTTGTTCTGTCCAGAGGTTCCGAAGGAATCTACAAAAAACGCCAAAAAACGACATTTTCCTCTAAAATGTCATTAAGTTTTTTGAAATTTCAAAAAATGAAAAGAAACATTTGAAGTACTATATATTAGCTACAAAACAAGCCCAACATCTTGAAAATCCGGTTCCGTAGTAATCCACACAGTCCGGTGGGTACCCGCTAATACCCGCCAATGCCCGTATAAATACATGAAATTTTTTTCCCGGCATCTTAGCACCAAAATCACTTTAAATACATCCCTTAGATACTACCTGTTCAATTTCGTCGAAAAAAAATACTGAATAAATTTGCATTCCTATACCTGAAATAGCTACTCTTAAATATTATGCACAGTTTTGCGGTTAGCTTTGACAATTCAATATTTTTTATAATTAGGTTCATAATGTTTTCAATTTTTTTAAAACTTATCAAATACCATAGCGGTATCAGTGAAATAAAGTTCTGTATTTCTCCCCCTCCTCTCTCTCTCTCTCTTTACGAGCTTTGCCAGAATTTTGACAATTTGTAAACTTAATTTTTTTAAATGGTTTAATATATCAGGATCTCTCTTTAAAACCAGTTGCGGAATGAATGCCGTAAAAGTATTCAGATTTCAAACGTCATCATCTATGGAAAACGGTATTAAATGTCACTGCAGGCTTAATTATTCATTTTGTCATCATATTTGTGTTCATTTTTTTAATTAATTTTATACAAGTAGTTCTATATTTTACGTAAGTTTATCATATAAGCCTATTCAAAATTTCTAAATTTATTGATAATATTTATTGGAGACAAAGCTAAATACAACATCCGGTGTTTTGTCGTCTTGGACGCTTTTATTTGTGTAACGAGAAACATTATTTCCGACGAGCGGATTTAATTTGTAATACAGGCAATTTTTATTTTTGGACCTATTGTTTTATGGAATAATAATGTTTTGTGGCGGTTTTCTCCTTTTGTCGTCCAATTGCGAGAAATGAATGAATGAAAATGTTGAAATTAATTTACTTCGCTTGTGCTGAAAAATACTGTAATAATTAAAAATTTATGCTTATATTTGGCTGGTCAATAATCTGATAAAAAGTAGGGACACAAATTAAAGTTGTGAGTAGACCATACGTAGAATATTTTGCAGTGTAAAATAATACTTGGAATAATAATTCTTGCTTTAGTTATGATTACAGAAATGTTATAACAGGGAATTTGGATGATATTCCGTTCTACTCCCAATATTAGAAATGTTGCGTGATTTTTACATAGTTTGAAGCCAAATTAATGAAATTTATAAAATATTCAATTATACATATATATAAATGTTTATAGTTTGATTTGATTTATAATTGATATTAAATTATGTTTAAAAGCATTTCAAGCTGATTTATTTTTTATAGTTATTTTGGCACGCCTCCAAGGTTTTTACATGTGAAAATATTTTGTTATTAAATTTGCATCCCCAAATTCTTTTCCGACCAGCTGGAAACGGAACGTTTTACAGATATGGTAATCCTTATAGCTGTTATCCGTTAGAGACTGATTGTATTTTATATTAAATTAAGACTAAACCACTGTGCTGCATTAGAAATCAAATGTTACGTTAAGGTATTTTAAAAATTTGCTAAATAACTACAACAATCGCGAAATATGTCATTACACCAAAATATTTTGGTCCGTCGAATCATTTTATAAACATACTTAAATTAAAACTTGTTTTAGTATTTTTTATTAGCTCATGATGTATATTGGGAATTTTTTAAGAATGTAATACAATTTTGGTATTTCAATCATTTTCTGGCAGAAATGTTTTTGAAAACACGTCGTCCATTCTTGTACCCTTTATTTATTTATTTAGACGTGACAATTTCCAACTCACTGAACGCAAGTTCTGTAAATCAATTAAATTTTCTTTTAGTGCCACAATGAGCGGCAATATTGAATTTTAAATGTATCGCCATATTTAACTCATGAGAGCACAAAAATTCATTAAGAAGGTATGATTTGTTTTCTAACGTTTAATTGCAAAATATTTTTTTTTAAATCAACTAAACAACGTTCCATATGGCAGCTCAAATTAGCGGAATTGTTTTGAATCTTTCAAAATACTGTCGAATTTTATCAATCGTTCTTCTTTAGTACGGAAGAAGTTTAGTTTTAACACAAGCAACAGCGATTGCTATCGCATCCCTATTTAATAAATCTTGAACAAATATATCTTTAAATATCCAGAATATATTTTGGAAATTCAAATCTAATGTTAAAATGGTATAATAATTGAATTCATATCAGCCAAATTTGTATTTTAAATAAAAGTATAAGAAAGAGCTATCCACACAAAACGTTTACGGGCTCAAAATCGAAAAATTAAACTCGTAAACATGGAATATTTGTTCCAAAACTGATTACGGCGAATAAAAAGATTATTATCACGTTAATAATTATTGTTGTATACACTTGTTTTATAAGAATTAAAATATTTTTGTTTTTCTTTTCGAATATCTGTTGGTGTCAGCTCAAAATGTTTAATATGAAGTTAACAACAAGCTAATTGATTTTTGTCATCTTTAAAATGGTAAAAAATATGAATTTTGGCTTACGCTTATAGCTGACATTTCACTTTTACAAACATTTTTATATGTTGAGATTATTAAACTGTCAATTATTTGTTAATTTTAATATTTGGCATGTTTTTATGTATAGGCACGGGAATATTTTCCAGGGAATACAAAAAATTTCTATATAAATATTCTCAACGTTCAAAATTTGATCCGTTAATTTTAACTAAATTTTTTAAATTTTTTGTTGTTGTTTTGTTGCGCCCAAAAGGCAAAAATTCATATTTAACGTCAATTACAAGCCAACTATTAGCTCCGGCATTATTTCTTGTGATATTTTGCGGGAAAGCAAGACAGAGAGTTTGAAAAATTAACATTTTATACAAGAACAACAATAAAATTTGTAGGTTTGCAAACTTTAATTTGTAAATTTAGCTGTAATTATGTATTACTTTGTACAAATTTCTGATTGTTGTGTACGTCGCAACGTAAGTTTCTTGTACGTTTTCGTAGACTTGGAATGTTGAAACGGATTTCAACTTTGGTTAAACTTTGGTTCTCCCGCTCAAACATATTTCTCTTAAACATGAAAAAATCATCCCATATATGTAATGTTCGTTATATATGCATTTGTATGCTTACATATAGAAGTTTTAAATTTATTACACAGATTTAATAATTATACGTATTAAATTGTAAATAAATTTTTCATTTTTTTTTCATTTTTTTGATTTTGTTTTACCTTTGTTTACCATGGATTTAAAAAAAATCCAATTGTCCATTGGGAAAACGGATTGTGCTGATGAAGATGTCCAATTCGACAGATGTAATTCATTAATAATATTCTGTAATCATATAAATTAAATTACTTAGGGCGCTAATGCTGCTGCCGACAACTCTCGTGGTATTAAATATATTGATTTAGTCTTTTTGTAATAATAATACCTCGATATAAATCTTAAATCTAAACGAACGAACAAGTAATTTTGACGTTCAATTTACTCCAATTGCTTTTTTTAAAATTATTATTCATCACATATTTGCTCATAATATAAATTCAATGGCTGTTTAATAACTTAACTGTAGAAAATTTAATTTTCCCATTAGTTTGGATTCTGACGAAAAATTCCGCGTTTAATCTTTTATTTAAATTTTTTTTATAAAGCGTTGTAGGAGCCAACAGATGGATTAGCTTTTATGAACATTTCACTTTTGTATATTATACTTTTTTATAATTTTATCAATTAATTATTTTATTAATTAATTAGTTATATAATTTCAAAGCAGGAGTGATTTTCGGTAGAACGAACTTTAAGGATGTTTCTCAATTCAATTATTTAATTCTGAGCTTTGAATTTAAATAATAATTTATTAATTTAAATAATAATTTATTAATTTAAATATAATTTATATAAATATAAGGTTTGCAGAATGAAAAGTTACGTTTTACTTGGACTGTTAAGGTACTACGGAGCTCACATGTGTTTTTGAAATGAATTTTTGAATTCACAACTCCGAGAGCAGTAAACTTTTTACGTTGAATAACCGTTTCTCTTCATTATTACTACATATATTAAATTCTAATGTTATCCCTGTCCACCAAATATTTCTTAAGCCTTTGTGAACTTTTATATAAATTTATTATATTTCTTCGGTATTTATGGTTTTCTCATATAAATACACGCCTAATATATTTTGAAGTAGGCCAGTGGAATCCCCACGGAATATTATAGTGTTACTTTTGTAGTTGAAATGTTGAATTGGTGCGGATAAAAGGCCACTGATATTGTCCATTTATCAACTTACCTTTATTTTCCTTCAGCAGGAAATTGTAATTACTTTTTTAATTTTGGCGGTGAGTTGCCACTATATAGCATTTTTTAATACTAAGGAATGTTCATGTAATCATTTCCACTAATCACATTGGTGGCTCTCGACCAAAATACCAAAATCAGTTTGGTAAATTTTTACCAAAATCAGATTCTCGTTAATTTACTAATGTCAGGATTTACAGCAAAAATATTAGTTGTAAAAGAATTCTTTGCTTGTCATAAATTTGTTTTTTTGGTTTTGGTCAGTTTGAAAAAATTTATAAAACCATATCAGCTTTATATTATTTTTTTTTTAAATTTGTAGGAATTTCCCTATATGGAGAATGTCGCATGTAGCGTTTTTCCCAGGAAAATTTAAATTTTCATTAAACTATTCAATTAAATTATAAAAATTAAATAAATCTTCTCACAGCCAATACTGTTAGCGTTGATTGTAGCAGAAAATCAACCTTCCCTATATAAATAAGGTAATTTCATGCACTGTTATAACCGCTACATCTTGGCATTGAACTTAAAATCCATTCTGTTGCATGATTCTCAATTTTATTTCAAAATTTAGTCGTAAAGACTATAGAACAATTTGGTACTTACAAGATAGTAAGTATCTTTAAGATATAATAATATTGAAAATGTATATGTATTGTATTCCTCTGAATTTTCACTACTCGTTATACACATTTAATATATAGTTTCATTGGTTAACTTTTTGATTTTATAAATTGGTTTTCCATTAATTTCGTTTTGAGTTTGTATATGGGCATTATTATATTTTTACTACTTAAATATTAGGATCACAAATATTTGGATGCATACTTTTGCGGTTAGTTTTGACAATGCAAAATTTTTCAAGTTCATAATGTTTTCAATTTAAAAACAATTATATATCAAATACAATAGCGATATCAGTGAAACAAAGTTTTGTATTCCTTTCACTCTCTCTCTCTCTGTCTCTCTTTACGAACTTTGCCAGGATTTTGACAATTTGTGCACTTGACAATTTTTAAATGGCTTCATGTATCAGTATGTCTATTTGAAAACATGTTGCGAGGCGCATGCTGTATCAGGATTCATCAAGTTAAACGTCGTCTTCGCAGGTGTAAAAATCATTTTTTCATCATGTTTATTCCATGATTTGAATTTTATACCAGTCATTATATATTTTAGAAACGTTTATCACGTACGCCCATTCAAAATTATATTTATAGGCAATAGTTTTTTTGAATATAGTATTTATTATATGGTTTTATTATTTATAATATATTATAATATATTATTATATTATATGTAATATATATTGATATTTATTGGTAATTTTTACCTCAATTTGTTTTTTTGTTTTTCAATATTTAATTTATTGTACAAATTCTAAAAAAAACTAAATAACACGCTGGTAGTGCTGAAAAAATTTTATGTAAAAATTTATGGTTACCGTTGGCTGGTCAATAATCGGATAATAAATTTACGTTGCATAAGTAGCACGGTAAAAACTATGCAGTTTTAAGTATTCAGTATTTACGGAGTGTAAAATAATACTTGGAATAATAATTCTTGCTTTAGTTGTTTTTACAGAAATGTTATTACAGAAAATATGGAGGATATTCCAATTCCGCGTCAAACATTACTCTGAAATCAAATTAATAAATCTGTAAATTATGCAAATGTACATATCGTCGGTTAAACTCGAAAAATTGCAAAAATAAATTTGAGCTCATAACGTTACGAAAATTTTAGCACATTTGCAAGTTTAACCTATATGAATGTTTATAGTTTATTTTGATTGATGATCTGTCGACTCATATCATAAACATAGTTTAAAATTTGTTTTAGTATTTTTATTAGTTTATGATATACAGGACAATTTTTAGGAATTTTATAAAATTTTATTATTTCAATAATTTTCTTTGAAGAAATGGTTTTGAAAATTGGTCATCCAGTTTTGTTTCCTTTAATATTAATTTCAAAAAAATTCCATTCTGGCTTGTTAATGTTTTTAGAAATAAATCAATTAGGAATTATTACAGGCACGAATTGATTTTAGCACCGCTTTGATCCAATTAAACCAAAATAAATTTACGCAGTGATTTCGAGATTTCGAGGATTTCGAAAACGGTAACTTTGCATCTATGTTTCACTATATTTGATTTTACTAAATATTAAACATTCTATATAGATTTGAGAAGCAACGATTTTTATAATAGTATAGTAACATATCATCCAAAACAACCTACTGTTTTTTAAACATTTGAACTGGTATAAAAATTGTCTGACATCGCTCTACACAATAGTTTACTTTATTTCATTGTTTAAATCCACTCTGGAATACCAACCATGCATTTGTAATGTATGTGTATGTACATATTGTAAATATATATATATTTACCATATAAAATTACTATATTGCATTTACGCAGCAAAAATAGTATATGGTTATTTATTTTAATTTATAAATTTGTAATTCTTTTTACAAAAACAAATATATTTCAATATCTCGTTCCTAAATTAAGAAAAGTTTCTTGCTATTCCATGGTTGCTCATTTTCATCCTGAGGAATAAATTATGCCTCAATATTGAACTTATTGATGAATATTCATTTTCTCGAGAAATTCGGAAAATAAAAATGTATAAAGATCGTTTGACAAACGTTTTATTTCAATAAACTCTATATTAGCACCACTGTATTGTTTATGTATTCCTAACTTTTAAATACATTCAACCTTTCAAACCCCGTTGTAACTATTTTTTCAAATCTAATTTCGCCGTTAAAATGAGTACATTACAGTTAAACTTATTTTTACAACACGCCACAAATTTGACCGTTACATCAACGATCTCCATTGCAGATCAAAATGTATATCTGGGATTTGAGGGAGTCCGCCCAACCTTCGAGCTTGTTAGACGTGCCTCCGCCATGCTCCGTAGAAATGGGGAATTAAAGTAGGAAATAGTGAAGTGTGTGAAGTGAGAGTCGTATCGGTGTAAAGCCCTTTGTGAGTTCTTTTTGAAAGTGTAACTGGTGTTGGTGAGTACCCGGGGATTTTGGAAGATTGGGTTCAGTCCGCTGGTTTAAAAAGAACCACGGGGCAGTGTGTAGAAAAGAGGTATATTTAATTAATATATTTAAGTTTATTGAATTTTATTTTATACAAATTATTATATATTTCATGTAAGTTTATCATATAAGCCCAATCAAAATTGCTTTTAGGCAGTATTTGTTGGAGACAAACCTAATTACGAAACTTGATTTTTGTCCTCTTTGAAACTTGTATTTGTGCACAGAGAAACATAATGTTCCGCATCAAATTGAATTTGTAATAATACGTTTTTATTTTTGGACCAATTATTTTATGGAATATTGATTTTTTGTTGCGGTTTTATCGTTTTTGTGCGCCAATTAAAATTTTTTGATTTGATTTTATTACCTTAATTGTTCTTTTTTCAAACAAGCCAAGAGTATTTTTTTTTCTCAAAAATGATTTTTGCTCAAACAATTCAAACAAGGTGTTGGATATTTAATTTTTTATATAAGTACGGGTCGCAGGAGATGACTGAAGTAAACTCCTGACTGGACAGCTGTGTAAGAAACAAATTTTTAAGATATTATTTGGATTGTAATGCAGAACTTTCAGTTCTTTACCACATTATTTAATTTTATAGTTGTTGCGTGGAATATTTAATTTCGGTTTTCCGACTTCTTTTGATCGGACCATGTAATGGACCTGAAATCCATTACGACAATTTTACTTCCTGGTTTTATTAAAATATACAGAGAAGAATAGAATAATTAGAACAGAACCCCATGAGAAACAGCAATAAAATTATCCGTGTTCAAATTTATCCGTTATCAAGTGTCAGTTAAATAACCCGACAACTGGACAACTAAATTTAAGCTGATTACAATAATTGTATTAAAATTATTACAGATATATACATGTAGTATACAATTGTATTTTCTTTGCTAGTGGCATGATTTTTGATTTTATATATTTATTTCGCTCCTTCTTTAGAGAGAACGAAATTCAGCATTTCGTTCTATCTAAAATAAATTGTTAAATGAAGATATTAAAATTTTGTTGCCGAATATGATTATCGTTATACCAGATAGCTTATACATAGGTGTACTTCTTCTATATTGATTATATTATACGCTTGAATTAATTATTGAATTTTTAAACTTTTAAACATTGTTTTGTATCGATTGTACAAAATAAATATTATTTAGGAATTTGTTAAATGCTTTGAAGGAAATAATAATATTATTATTTCATTCAAAGCATTTAACAAATTCCTGAATAATATTGTATTTGTGCAGTCGATACAAATTAAAGGTGGTATTTAAATATCATCGCTTCGCGATAATTTAGTGCTTGCGCGAAGGGGCGGCGTCAGCGCCCAACGCCCAGGGTTAAAAGTGGGTTGGGGTGGGGAGAGGGGGATGGGGAAATAAATTCAAATTCAATTTCGAAATTGTAAAATAGTTATTAGTCGATTTTGCGTATTAGAATTGCAATTTCAAAATTTTGTATAAAAAATATTTGTAAAATATATAATATTGTAAAAAAAAATTTACCCAATTTCAATAAATGTTTGTAGTAATGTCACTAGTAACCACAAGAGTGTGTATAAAACATTTAGATAAAATCGCTTTGTTTGTTTACGAGCTTTTTTTTTACTTGACTGATTTTGCCCAATTTCAATACCGACCTTACTTGTGACCCAAAGAGTAAGTAGACAAATGCTTACCTCTCGTAATAGTCCTGTGCCCTGCTGTATTTTAAAATTACAAAAAGAAAATGAAATACGAATATCGTAATAACATATAAACATATAATGTTTAGTATATATCCTTTTTACTACATATATACTTTCTATAGCAGAATAAAATAATTAAAGTCAATATTATTTATTGTATTAAATATTGATTGCTTTAAATTTGAGCTTAAAAATTAAACGCCAGAAACGTTTTGGCAAAATTAATCCACTTATTTGAAACTCAAGTTCAAGTTTAAGTCAAGTTATGGACACAACTTCGTCGCCAAGTTTGTATCAAGTTCAAGTTGCTCGAAAATTACTGACAAGTTTGAACTTGAGTACTCAAGTTATTACAATTACTTGAAAGGGCAAGTTCAAGTATACAATAAACATGTTTTACATCAAATATCAAGTTCAAGTACGAGAAATATGTTTTACGTCAAATATCAAGTTCCAGTACAAGTAACATGTTTTAGGTCAAATATCAAGTTCAAGTAACATCTTTTGCATTAAATATCAAGTTCAAACGGGACTGAGGCGCCATGCTATTTCACAGATTTTTTACCACATTGCCTAAATTTATGGTTGTTGCATAGAAATTTTAATGTACATTTTTCAATTTCTTTTGATAAGACTACTGGAATGGACGTGAAATCCCTTGCGGCAATTTTACTGCCTGGTTTTATTAAAGTATTTTTATGAAATCTGGTTGTGCTAAAGAATATTACAATTAAAAATGTACGCTTACCTTTGGTTGGTCAATAATGTAATAATAAATTTACAGTACATAAACGAGTTAATTGGTTTATTTTTTGTGCTTAAAGGTTTTGTTAAATTTGAAAAAAAATGATTCACATAAAAATATTTTGAATTATGACTTGCTGATTGAGATATGCAATATTGCACTTGAGAACCGTCCTGGCAAGGTTTTAAATTTAAATATTTCTTGATTGCCAACGTGGAAATATTATATTACAATTTAATATTTTGCAAGTTTATGTGCCACGAAATATAAACAATGCCGATTCAAAAAGTAATAAACATTAAAACTGTGTGCAGGCACTGTGAAATGCTTCGTTCAAGGAACGGATTTAAATTACACGTAGGCACACTAATTAAAGTTGTGAGGGGCGAATACGGGGAATATTTTGCAGTGTAAAATAATACTGGGAATAGTATTATTTGTGCTTTTTAGTTATTATTAAGAAAATGTTATTACTGAAAATTTGAATGGTATTCCGTTCCGCTCCAAAAAAATTACTAATGTAGCGTGATTTTCAATATGATTGAATCGAAACTGAAGCCAAATTATTTAAGTTTGTATAATATGCAATTGTACACATACGAATGTTTATAGTTTGATTTGAATTATAGTCAGTATATTAAATTATTTTTTTAAACATTTCAATCTGATGTAATTTTAAGTAGTTTAGCAATACTGCAAGTTTTTTACATGTTCAAATATTTTGTTTTAAATTTGCACCCCGAAATTCTGTTACGACCCGATGCAAACGGAACGTTGCAAGGCGATCAATGCAAATCGTAATAGTCAGGTCATGGAAGTACCTTTTATGTTTAATAAGGTTTATTTATTTGCTATTCCCACTTTATGAATTTCTGTATCTTCATGCATTTATGTAATAATAAATTGCAATTGATCGCGTTGCTTTTTAACCAGGGATCTTATGCATTCATTAAAATAAATATTTCTCAACCTACTTTTTTGATAGCAGTAAATTCAGACAATCCTTGTTTACTCCTTTTAAGAGCGGAAAAGCAACCTTACTTTTGACCTGTTTTGCTGTTATTTTATTCATTTATCTTTCAATCATTCTAAACACTTGTAACAATGTAATTTTTACAATACGAACCCTTCATGGCCGCAACATGCCGTTTTGTACACTAGTTCATATAAGTTCAAGGGCTATGTTCCCAAAATTTACAGAATTCGTTAGTGGGGAACACCCTTAATATTTTTTGTAATGTTAATTAAATGGTAGCTACGTGTGCATGTAGCTAGCAACGGTGTCAAAAAATTGTTGATTGTTGTCATCTTCTCAGCAACCATACTAAGCAGAGTAATGAGGAAATTCATGAACATTATTTTAAGCCTCAAAACGCCTTCAAGCTCTTAAGGTTGCAAATCCGACTTTCCATTCGGTTTTGGCTAGTTTTGCATACATTTTTAATATATAATTGTTTAAGGAAATATTTTATATTCTTTCCGGTGCTTTTCCCGTCATTAACGTGTCGAAAGGAAAGTTGTGCGAAAATTTCAATTGAACTTCAACGTTCCAAATTCATTTTTTTCCACACATTTTCGCTTTCACAATGCCTTAATCAAATTTGTAATTATTATTGTTTTAAATTATGTATAAGTTAATAATTTCAGCGCCACAAGCGTGGACTTTTTTCTGGTATAATTTTACTCAGAATTTTAAAAACCAATCGCATAATTGATATTCCATACAATTTGTTTGCATAATGATTTTTGGTTACAGTTTAATTTTGCTTTCAACATTTCGAAATTTATTTTTTTGTAGATACGACATCATTTCTAGGTTTTCTTAAAATTGAAGTCTTTTAAAACAAATATGTCAATCCAAAATAAAACTTTTACCGTAAACCGCTTTAGGTAACTTTCAAAATGGGATAATGGGGGTTTAGGGTGATAAATTATTATTAACTAAAATCGTACAAATAATTTGATTTCTTACGAATAAAATTAATTTTTCTTCCCTTATATAAACATGCCCAGGCTGTACGCATACGAATGCTTACGAATTACGGGATCCGTCCCAAGGACGGATTATAATGGAATTCTTTATATGAGGACACAAGTTCGGTTTGCACCGTTGCAGGTTGTCATGAATCCCTTCCTTGTTGTTTTGCAAATTTTTACTTTTGGTTGTCCTTGGAAAATGGAAAGGACGACAAGTAATTTACATTGATTGAATGAACGTACGAATGTGTTGACACTACCCGATTAAATAGTTCAGCTTACATGTCTTCATTTGTAATAAAATATAAGAAAATGTTTGTTTGATATTAATACCGAACATGATTGTTATAAAGCAGAGTATGCAGGATATTGAATACCGTGGTGTGACTGTCATTTGACGGAAAATTTTGTTTTAATACCAGAAATTACTCAACTGCCCTTCCTAATTGTAACGACTTGAAAACGTTATTAGTACCCAAACATAATTGCTTCTTGATTTTTCATGTAATTATTTAAAAAATTATTATTTTATAAATCATGTTTATATAATAAGGTTTATCGGCTTCAAAAATTCCTCTAAAGAGCTCTAAAGATTAATCTTTCTTACCCTTACAGTTTTATTGTTTCATTTCATTTTGGGCTGGAATTTTGGTATTAATTGACGGCAGAGCTGTCCAAAATACATGCCTCAAAATACAAATTACATTTTCCGGTATTCAAGTTTTTATAATTATCTTCTGCGCGGGAAGTAACAATATGGGGAATTTTAAAGAAGACCCCCCACTACTTTTCACTCACCCAAAGTTTTGGGTGAGTTTTTGGTTTTTTGAGGTTTTGGGCCAAAACCGTTTTTAGTTCGCTAAAACCCCAACACCAGGGCGAACGCGTCCGAGCTTTTTTAAGCTTGTTGTTTCATATGTGGAGCTAATACCTATACACTCAATACATCTTTTAAGTACGTAGCTTTCAGACATCCCAAAATGGTTACTTGTAAGAGCTATGCTATTACTTCGATATATTTACAAAGTGGCACGTTACCCTGGGTTCTTTTTTCCAAATTAGTCATCGTCAGAATTATTCTGAGAAAGCAAAAGGATGCTGGGTTATGTACATACATTAATTATTATATATAGTTTAAATATAGTTTCGGACTAATTTTATACGTTTTATTTATATATTTATACTCAATTCAATTCATTATTTTATTATTGGTGCTACAAAATTTGCTGCAAAAATTGGTGCTACAGAATTTGCTGAAAAAATTTCGGCTAAAGAAGCAGTGCACCATTTGCCATTATAACGTTGTATTGTAGGTAGACAGACAAAGTTTAGAGGGGATTTTAATTTAACACAAGCATCAACGATTGCTATCGCATCCTGATTACAAAATTTTTAAACATTAGCTCTTTAATTATCCAAAATAAATTTTAATTAGTGTTGAAGCCGCACGTTATTTTGTGTGTATAAGAATTAATTAATAAATAATTAACCGCGCGGTAATGCTAACGTTTACGGATTCGAAATTCAAGAATTAAAATCGTAAGCATGGAATATATTTTATAAACAATTTAAATCTCTACGAACAACTAGATACGATAATAACTAGGCCTGGGACCATTTCGCGTTTTTGGACCAAAAAATTTCGCAAAATTACAGTCAATTTTTCGCGGTATTTCGCGAAATTGATGAAGAAATTTCGCGGTTTTTCGCGATTTTCATCAACAGTTTTTCAATTTTATGTTTATTCTGGCTTTATTTTGCGGTTTTTAACATCATTTTTACACTATTTACCAAGTTATTTTCAATTTTGAACAGATTTTAATGCGAAAAGTAGATAAAAATAATTTAGGAATTAATATTTCTTGCTAAAATCGACATTTTTGTACAATTAATTATAACAAAAGTGGTCGGGCCTAAAATTTCGCGGTATTTCGTGAAAATTTTGTGTATTTCGCAGTAATTCGCGTTTTTACTCCATTTTTCGCGCAGTTCGCGTTTTTCGCGATTTTCAAATTTTAATTTTTTGATTTTGGGATGTTCGGATGTCCAATAAAACAATTTACCCAGCTGGGAATACTCTATTATGAATATTTAATTTTATCGTGTTTTTCGCGATTTCCCAGCCCTACTTATAAATAAAGTCCTATATTAAGGTGATATAATCCTCTATATAGACACTATACATTTATAAAATATGTTGTCGCCTAAAGAAGAAGCCTAAACATGATAAAAACTAAGCGACGGCCTGCTTTTCAGCTATATTGAATATTTTGAAGGCAAAAACAACCTTTGTTGTTCAAAATATCCCGTGACCTTTACCTATTCAGTTACTAGAAAAATAAATTAAGTTACCTATACCAGCAATAATTATGCATGTATACTTCTCCTGGCCTTTGTTCGTTGGCAATGTTTCTGAGTTATGTTAGTACAATAGTCAAGGTGGACGAAGGTCAGCTATATGCCCAAGGGATAATAAAATCTATACAAAGGCATCACAACAAGCATGAAGCCGCAGGTGCATCGCGTTAACGCAATGATTTTTCCAGCCCGTCATAGCTTCGTTAAACTAATAGACTCACTTACGGAAACCTGCGTTTTCCCTCAGGATTGAAATCCTAGAATATATAATTTTTTCTAAACTTGGAGGTTCCCAAAAACTCAATGTAAACTTGCATAACTTGCTACATTACTTTTACTTCTATTAATCATAAAAGTTTTTTGTTTTTATACGAATTCGTTTATTTTATGACAATTTTGAAAAATTACCCTGGATTTTATAAGAACTTTCCATTGTTTTTTATATTATACTTGCATTATCTTTGTGTTCATTTTTGTTAAAATTTGTATTCATTTTTTGTAAAAATTTTGTATTCATGTTTGTAAAATTTTGTATTCATTTTTGTAAAAATTTTATATTCATTTTTGTAATAATTTTGCAATTAATTTCGCAACATTTTTGTAAAAACTTCCGTAATATTTTTGTATTAGTTGTTGTAATAATTTTGGTAATATTTTTGTATTAATTTTTGTAATATTTTTGCATTAGTTTTTGTAATATTTTTATATTAAATTTTGAAATATTTTTGTATTAATTTTTGTATTAGTTTTGGTAATATTTTTATATTAAATTTTGAAATATTTTTGTATTAAATTTTGTAATATTATTGCATTGATGTTTGTAATATTTTTGTAATAATTTTTAAAATATTTTTGTATTAATTTCATAAATATTTTTGTAATAATTTTTTAAACATTTTTGTATTAATTTTTTAAATATTTTTGTATTAATTTTTTAAATATTTTTGTATTAATTTTTTAAATATTTTTGTATTAATTTTTTAAATATTTTTGT